>JAOXJP010234883.1:0-10094 GCA_025762735.1 Platanus orientalis
ACCTTATGTTGTTAGGTATGTTACACCGAAGTATCCTTTTTTTTTTTCTCCCTTATTTTCGATATTTTTGGGTTCGTCCTCTATTAGTTTACACCCATTGCACCAATTATTAGCAGTTAGTACTTTAAAATGCTATAAATTTATGTATTCTTACACAACTTTTATTTATTTTTTTCTTCTCTAAAGAACTTTAGGTATAAAATTATTTCTGGATGGGGTGAGGTAGAAACAATTTCTAAGACCATGTTGATGGCGGTGAGGATTTTATATGCTGACCCCTAACCTGCGCTGTGTCCTCCGATGGTCAAGCGGGTGAAAACATCAGTGCCAAAAGTGATTTTCACTTTTTGGGAGAGTGTGTAAAACACTTCTGACACTGATGTGGCCCCCTGTTGACTTAGGCGTTTTTGTACGCTGAGCGTAGAAAAGCCTTGCCATGTTGGATGGTGGCACTGACCCATCCATGGATTGAATAGTTTAAGTGCATATACAAGTATTTCATGTATCTTTACATACAATTCTAGTAGTTCTCCACTACTGGTTTTGGTCTTGTATGCATGTATTTATAAACAAAGCAATTCGTAAGGAGTATTTTACTATTGAAGTACACATTCTACTATATAAGCTGATAAATACTATCTTTCTACTATCAAGTATAATATCGATTAATTGTCATCGAATAAAAAGAAAACCCGAAGATCATGGTCAGATAAAAGCTCCTTATTTGAGATAACGGCTGACGAATGTATTGTTCGACACTCATACAACTTCCATAAATTCATTTCATATGATGAGATTTGCTCATACAAATTTCTAGGATATAATGAACGATTAGGAACTATCCTAAGTATCATCAATCTAAACACTTCCCTTGAATCTTTTCACAGTTTTTCTATGAGACTCTTGACAAGCTTATCCCGCTAAGAACACTCTAGAACCCTTTATATACTTTTTTTACCCAACTCATGGGCTACAAAGCTTTGGTTCTTCTAGGGTGACATTAAATACAAACTAACTCCGATAAGTTCTCACTAGAAGGTCGCAAAATCAATAGTCATGAGTTTCCATTTCTTTTGTGTTGGTAAGCTCGAATCTTTACTTCGCCACCTAATGTCCATTGCCAAGGGCAGCATCCTCCACTGATAAGCAAACTAGAATTATACAAATGGACTAGCAGCCAACTATCTACCTTGGCCGTTGAAAACCAATTCAGTACACAAGTAGAGACCCTGATTTAATATGATACCAAGTGCACAACTTCATGCCACTGTCTAAAATATAACGAGCATTTCGCTAGACATGGGGTGCTACAATTTTGATACCTTTTTGTGTCTAAATACAAAGGTTAAAGGAAGTTGTTACAGCAAATACAGAGTTGATATGTATCATGTCTTTAGTCTTTACCAAAGAACTCTTTGTTAGGCATGTGGCACATGCTGAATTGGTACTAGCTTGTTATCTCTCCAGTCAGACTAGAGAGGATTTGAACTCCAGTCTAAAAACTTTATCTTTTGGCAAGCACACACATCCATTCTTTTTAACTAAGACACCTAAAGAAATTAAATATGCCCGCGGTAGTTGTGGCATCGCCTCTCTTGGAGAGGTTACATGTTTAACCTGTTTCAGAGACTACCTTAATCACAAATAAGTGCAAATATGGGTGTGGAGGTGTGGGCAGGAATGCGACTTGGCATCCAATATTTAATGGGTCTAACCTAAGAGAAATATATGACAGAAAATGGGGACAACTAGATGATTACAACAATTTGAATTTACTCCATCCCGATGAACAATGAAAAACCCCACACGCCTTCCATAAAGGGGGCTTGGAAAACTTGTAATTGTGTACTGTCAGCTAGGGTTTTACTAGGGTATCTTCAATGAGAGAATCATCTACAGTTTGAAATACCACTACAGTCCGAATGGTTCTATCACAACCACAAATGTGGGAGTGATTTGACTAAGTTTGAAATTCAAACTTAGTCACTGTACCAATACACTTCCATTAATCTTAAATAACTGCATTGATCTGAAGACAGTAAGAGAGATAAATGTCCAAACAAAGAATAATCACCAGAAGCATTCCTACAACAAATAGTACTCAATTCAGCAGTGTTTGGGCTCACCATAATAAGACAAAGTAACAATCCATGTAAGACAACAGATTCTCCATACAAAAACATTTAAGTTGAAAGCTAGCACACTTTACAACTCCTCCTGCAGGCACCCGGAAGGCTTGAAGATCCAACCATATACTCTGGATTCTTTGTGCATTCTCCGAGAGCAGCCCACCTCTGACAACTCTCATTTTCATCTGTGCAGCTATCACCAGCTCCCAAGATCTTGTCAAATGAGTCCACGTGTATCCACTTAGTTGCAGACCATTTCTCACCTTCAATCACTGGGCATCCTGCATGAAGACTGCTCTGGTCTGGAGTAGCATTGTGGTGCAGACTGAAGAACAGAAGTGCATCTCCTCTTCGTGGTTTTACTGGGTAGTTTACCAGGAAAAACACAAGATAACCAACACATCAATGTCACTATGAATGTAACAGCACAAGATCTATAAAAACATTCATAACCTTCCTTGGGCTCTCACCTGCAATTCCCTTCCTTGCACAATCTGATAGATCGACATTTTTCGTGGGTGATCTATGTGAAGGCTCCTATTAACAATATTAAGAAAGAACAAGAAAAAAAAAGGATAAGACAAACGCATTTATCAAAATGGAACATGCAAGAAGACAACAATCACAATTAATTTATTTTTTTGGATAATACAACAATCACAATTATTGGAATGGTCTCCCCTATAGTTTTGCTCCATGAGAGTACAGAAGTTTATACACTAAATGATAATAAAAAAGAATCTGATTAAATAGAAAATTCTTGTGCAAGAGGATAGTGTGCATCCTTTCACATAGACCATTCAACAATCTTTCAATGTAATCAAAGAGTTGCCAAGGCACACTTCGCCTGGCTGAGGCCCCCACAGCCGACAAGGGTTTTTCAATGTACCTTCAGTGTTGAGTGAATTAACCAACTCTCCTAAAACCTTAAGGTGTTAGGAGATATAAGAACTAATATATTTCAACAACCCCCTCAGAAAGAACACTGTTCTTTTCCTGGGATCACTTGGGGAACCAGGTGCAAGTCCACAATCCGTGCACGCTTGTCCACTGCCAACAGGTGCACACTCGTGCACTGGGAGAATATTTTTACTTCCATGGGGATTTGAACTAGCGACCATCCTGGTTCAAATACCATGTTGAGTGAATTAACCAACTCTCCCAAAACCCTAAGGTGTTAGGAGATACAATAATTAATATACTTCATTTAGGAAGTGGTTGACTAGCAGTCATAAAGCATCAGCATCATCCCACACTATAGCACCAAGCAACAGAAACCCATGCCTAGGGCTGTCAATCAGGCTGGGCTGAGGTCTGCCCAAACTCAGCCCATTTTAAAACAACGGGCTTCATACTGAGTTTGGGCTGCCTGAATTAAAACTCTTTTCTTAATTTTTGAGTTGATTTTAGGCCCATAATTGTCCCTAAGTGCATATTATATGAGTTTTTTTTTAACAGTTGACACTTGAACTATTGCTGATAGTAAATTTGTTAAAAATGTATGGATCCAAAAAGAGTAACAAAAAAAAATATGGACCTAATATCAGCATATAAAGAAAATTATTATTTGCTAACTAGTTCGGGCCGAGCCTTGGGCTGAACTTGAAACTGCCTGACCTCGGCCCGAATAAAACTTTGGGCCTAAAAGTTGGGCCCAAACTCAGCCCATCCCGATTATTTTTCAGGCTGGACAAGTCGGGCTTCGGGCCAGCCCAACTGAATTGACAGCCTTACCCATGCCTGATTCCCATTCATAAAAAATGTTGTTTTGAGAAACTTGCATCACTTACTTTATGAATCTTATGGTATATTCCTATAAACAAAAAGGATTTCTAAACAATCAAGGAATTTGAAGGAAGACCAGAGTTTGCTACCTCTTTTTATTACACTTCTTTTTTCCCTTGTTGTTATTCCATTTAAGAGAGAGATCTCTTCTCTAATAATGTCCATTAGAGTGCCAACGAGCCAAGCAGAGCTGAACTTTTCCCAGCTCATCTCAGGCTCATTGCACAAGAATTAGGCTCAGCTCAGTTCACTAAACTCAAGCTTACTGCTTCAGGCCTGAATCTTAAAGCCCAATAGAAGTCAAAAATGCTGCTAAAGGCTAAAGATATAGTTGGTTGAAATAGGCCCCAAAACCCATACTTTCTATTAAGTACAATAATATTATATAGGACCATTTACAAGCCAAGCTTTTAAGGAGCTGAGCCGAGTCGGCTCAAGCTCACTTAACAAAACGAGCTCAATTGGAGGCTCGGGCTTAGCTCTATGAGCTTCAAACAAGGCTCAAGCTCAGCTCATGACAAGCTGCACTCATTGATAACCCTTATATATATATATGTGTGTGTGTGTGTGTGTGTGTGTGTGTGTGTGTGTGTAACTTTCTATTTCATACGTCTAGTACATGTGCTCATCATTTTCTTGGTGTGAGTATAATAATTTGCACCGATAGGGAATATTTTATATTTTCTGATTGTTTCACTTTTTCGCTGACCATTCTACAGCTTCAATCACTTTAACTCATGATCAGACAGTTATAGGCTCTCCTAATAAGTACAACTTTGGGGCTATTTTCCATCCAAGAATGGTCACTAATATGGGTCATGTATAGACATGTCCCAGAAAATGGTGAACGGTTTGGAAAGAAGCAGCAGGTTTGGGATATTTTTCTAGCCTCCTGATGGAACAGAAAGAATGCCAAAAAACATGTCTACTATATGTGAGAAAATTTATAGAATAACCAAGCTCTGCTGTTTGAGTAGAAGCAAAAATAAGGGAATACTTCTAACTAACCTCTGCTGAGGGAAAGACTGTTTCACCCCCTTTTGCCACGTCAGTGAGATACATAAGCACAGTGGCAATGCGGTGCCCACCCCTAGCAATGTTAATCTTGTCGGCAAAGTAATCATAGTGTGGGTCATATTTTTGCCCATGTTCATACCGCAGTACCTGTATGTCTTCACCATTTTCTGAAGAACAAGAAGCATAGTTCAAAACTTTAAATGTTGCACAATAGTTTTTTTTCTTTTCTTTTCTTTGCTTTTTGAGAAATTCAATTTCTAAGATTATAAAGATGGGGATGATCATTTCTCAAATACATATCTTATTGGTAAAGGTAGCATGTTAACAAGAAGACTGAGAGTAAGACACAGACCAATGATGACACAAACTGAACAAGTAATTTAAGACACTGGGAACCATTGGTTATGAGAATTATTTATTGATAAGTAGAATAGATCTCATTAATGTGGGTGAGAAACCCAAAGAAAAAACAAGCAACTAAAAGCAGAAAGAAGGAAGCAAGTTAACCCCATAGCCAAAAGGCCCCAAGAAACAAATAAGACCACCTCAACCCAACACAATAAAGCAAAACAGGAGCTGACAACCACCACAAACAACCCAAGGCAAGAGGAAACTGAAACCGCAACGGAGGTTGACTAGACACCACCATTGATCACCAACCCAGACCCTTCAATACCAACCTTACCACTAGGAAAGACCTATTAACTCCTCCCAATTTTTTCTAAGTCTGATCTGTTCAAATCCCCTGGTGTAGGATTAAGGCTTTGATACCAAACTGATGCTGGCTTGTCCTAATACCAAATTGAGATTGGAAAAAATAGTGATAGAAAAACAAAGAAGAATAGAGAAAGAGAAGAAGATACCAACTAGATTCACACTTATTGCTCCCTAGGAGTCGTACCTAGGGTTGAAAGCATCACACCTTCAAGATTTTAGAATCACAGCAGAGAACAACGCAGCTGTAGGCCTTGAAATTTCAATCAAACATCAACAATCAAAGATAAAATTCTGAGTTACATAGACTTCCAAATCCCACTGATACATGATGGTCTACGGACCAATGAAACTCCTGTGGGTATGGGCCCAATGTAGGCTCACAATAGGCATAAAATAGATCACAGCATGTAGGTTTAAGAAGAACTAAACAATAATGACTCGAATATATCAATTCTGAAATTTCTGGGAAGATTTGACAAGGTCTTAAGAATGGAGTTAGGCCAAATAGAATGCAACAAAAAATTTGCAGGTTACCAGAACTATAAATGAAGAATACAACCACAAAGTTTCAGGTCAATCTGAGCACTACAAACATATAAAAATAAAGAAACTCAGGTCCGTCTCAGAAAATCTAGCAGAATAAAATTTAGAAAACTCGGCCTATAAGAGTATGGAAATTAGCAATAAAAGAAACATAATTTTAGAAATTCCAGAGAGACTTATTTTGTAGCTGTGTGATGTAATTGATGTATTCTTGCAAATGATGCTTAATTGATATGTGAAAAGTAGAAGTGAAAGAAGTAGAAGAATATAGGAGAGGGAAACTCAGGTAGTAGCACTCCCAAACTTGCTACAGCCTGCACACAACTCAGCCGTGTAGGGAGGCCTAGCCTCAACCCTAGAGAAAACCCAGGTTTACTCAAACTCAAGTTTTTATCTCAACTCTCCTCATTTGTAAGGGCGTGGGGTGTTTAGATAGATTACAAGCTTTTAAACTTTAGAAGCTGTCCAATATTGACCAATTTCCCAAAACAGAAACTTTATAAAATGATTCCTTCCTAATATCCTAAAGACTTCTAAAACCCGAACAAAGACCGTTCAAATTAATAGAACCTTCTAAAAAGTAAACCAAGACCTTCTAACATAAAACTTCCTAAAACATATCAAAGAAACCTTACTAAATAATTCTAATCCCATCACATACTGATATCCCTTCAGTAATTTGGTCACAACTTTCCCAAATCACATTGGATTTGCAAAATCTTGGTCTCTTTCGAAATATAACTGAATAACCTCTCTTAGGACACCAGAACTTAGCCAAAAGGGAATTACAAATCAAAATAATTATGGAATTACAAGTCAAAATAATTGAAAACCAAAAAACATTAATGACCATCCATGATCATTTAGCTTCTTCTTGATGCTCCTAGATGTTCCTGCATCACTAACGCAAACTAGACTTCTTATCCAAAAAGACTTAAAAAAATAAAGCCCCAAAATACTTAATTCACATCACAAAGTAATACACTATCAGTATTTAGGCCGTATCAATATCAGATTCACAAGATTTTGATTTCACTAGAAAGGTAATTAAATAACCTTTCAAAGGACACCAAATTCAAGCCAAAATAAGGACTAAAATAAGTGACAGAAATGGAACTTTCACTTTCCTGAAAAAGTAAATGAAAAATATTCTACTTAAAAATAAAGTAAAAACCCCAACCTAACCTTCAATAAACTAACCTAGATTAATATGAAGCTAACAAAACTAAAAAAATGCCATCCACCAACCTTTACATCCGATTTACCACTCTAATAATCTATCTTTTTCTCTTACAACTACCTTGTAAGATGGCTCAGTGTACCCATTGAAGACACTCCCATTCCTTTCCGATCAAATGGACCAAAAATTACCACTAGAACCATTCTCCACAAATGCCTACATTTAGCAGAGAGATCTCCAGAATTCCAAGACATGTAGAGGGATTCTAAGTTTTGAGGAACCACCCTAGATTGACCAAGATTGCTTAACAGAATTCCCCAAATTTCTAAGGAGAACGGACAATGCAACAATAAGTGTGACACTGATTCTGCATCCTCATTACACAAAAGACAAATATTTCAAATTGGCATGCCTCCTTCCTTCAAATTAAACTTTTGATGGCGAGGCTTCACCTAGATTTCCTTCCAATGGTAATCTTCTAGAGCATGTTAAAACATGATCTTATTGAGAAAGTGTCCCTTTTCTCCAACTTCCACGCTCTGTTTTCTTCTTTCAATCGGAACAATTCTGTGATTCTCTATCCAGCTTAACAAGCTAGTTAGAGGGGTGAGCTCCCAATCATTCAAGTTCCTTCTAAGAATGGGAGCCAAACCTGCCTTTACTGTCTACTATTGATGTAATTACCCACCACCGCCTGTTTGTCCACAGCCAAGCTATAAATTTCTTGAAAATTCAACATCAATATTGAATTTGCACTGCACCTGTCCTCCCAAAACCTAGTTGATCTCTTATCCTCAATTTTTTACTTCCCTCCAAATTCTCATGATTCCTTTCCGAACTCCTTTGTTATAGGGTAAACCACTGGCTTGCTTTCCCACCTATTTAAGATCCCATACTTTGCTTCCAACATTTTTTTCCACAGGCTCCTTTCTTCCATATCAAACCTGCACAACCATTTGCTAAAAAGAACCTTATTGGTCTGCCCAATCAGTCTTTTCATATACAAGAGAAAATATGTTAATCAAGGGGGGCAAAGCATCCCAGAACCAAAAAATATGACTTAGGACCTCATACAAAATTGATCCACCCCCTTCTATATTAGCATAAGAAAATTTACAAACTCATTATTATTTACAGCCCAAAAGTAGTACCTATCCTTAGCCCTTTGAAGGCTTCGAGTAATTTTGTCCTGATGTTCCTTTCCAACAATCAATCGCCAAAAGCAACTAGATGATGCTTAAACAAGTTCTCCCTCTCCGTTCCACAAGATTTCCCAGCAAAGCCTTTCCACCTCCTCTACCACCCCTCTTGGAATTGTGAAAAACCCGAAAGGAGAGATAATAAATAGGAATGCTAGCGAACGAAGCCTTTAAGAAGGTAATTTTCCTCTTTTCGAATAGATTGAAGCTTTCCATCCTACCAATCTCTTTTGAATTCTTTCTATCACCCTATTCCACACCATCTTATTGCGATAACTCGCTCCTAGGGGTAAGCCTAAATAGGTTGTAGGAAGTGTTCCCACTATGCAACCCAAGTTTCTACCAAAATCTTCTTATTAGTTATGAGATTTAGGACCATCGCTCTGTGGTAAAATAAAAAATAATAAAATACTAATTATTAATTATTATCTAGTTGGTGTGCGGTGATGCAGGACCAAAAGGGAACAATGGCAAGTTCAGGGATAAAAGAAATAACTGAGTTTTGTAAGGGATTTAAAGACAAAGGTTTATGAGATTACAGCTAGGGTTAAGAGGTATGATGGACATTGTTAAAATTGATGTAATAAGGAGTGTAGGGGTATTTTTGTCCTTGCACCTAGATGCAAACAATTTCTTTAGACTCGTCTATGTGCCACGTCAGAAAAGGGTCAAGTTTAAGGTTATGTAATTTTTATTTTTAAGGTTTTGTTTGCATAAGAGAGGTAGGAAAATAAAACAAATATTGTCAAGGTCTTAAGAAAAAAAAATGGTATCAGAGCTTAGGGAACCAACTAATTCCACTCAAGTTGGGGTCCTAAGAATTCTAACATGACCAACAAAAGAAAAGAAGTCTTGCTACTTTGAACGCAGTGGTAGATGCACATACACCTGAGCTTACAGGATTGAAGAAAGATCTTTTGAATTTAAACCAAAAAGTGGACAATAGGCTTGACCAAATATCATCCCAGTTGGATGTTATTCTTAAAACTCTCAATTCTAGGGAAAAGCAACAAGATGATATGGTCCAAGCAAGTTCTTAGTCAATCAACCACTGGAGGAAGAAATCTCAAGTCAAGCATCTAGCTCAGTGATTTCCAAGAATAGTTCTAAAACTCGGCCGATATGGGCTCGGATCACCCAGATCGGATCGGGATTGGCCGGGACCAATCTCAGTTTTACCTTAAAATCGGATCTAGCAAAGGATCGGCCGATCCATACGCCGGATCACCGGATCGGTTGATCCATGAGTCGGATCGAGCAATCTAGGATTCCAACACATTGATCAGACAATCCTGAGTAGGATCGGCCGATCCTGAACCGGATCATCCGATTCAGGATGATCCGACTCAGGATCAGCCGTAAGAATAAAACCAGTAACCGTAAGGTTCATTTCATCATTTTTGCTTACTCCTCTCTCTCATGCACCGATTTCTCTAATTATTTTTGTATAAATCACATCCTAACACCTTTGTCTCTTGTTTTAAACAAGTTTTTGCGATCAAAAACTTGTTTTGTTGCGGATTT
>JAOXJP010234884.1:0-10094 GCA_025762735.1 Platanus orientalis
TTGGAGCTGTCACATCACCCCCAAAAAGTGAAATGATACTTCCCCTCTGTCTTGTCTCACGACCTCGCACAAAGAGGGTCGGTGCAGGTGATATTCCCCCATTAAAAAGAGACATCATAATTAAAAACCCACACGAGTGTCAGTCAATGCACTGTTTAAGAGTTATGTGTCAACACAGACAATCATTCTCCTTCAAATAAGGAGCAAATGTTCATCCAAACACTTTTTATTTTTATTTTATTATATGAATTTAACCCTTTAAACCCATTTTATGGGTACTTATTTTTTATTTGAAAACTGTTTATACAGTTTTAATGTTTTAACCCTATACACCTAACCTTTTGAGTATAGGGACATGGGGGGAAAATACTGTTTTGGGTGCAGCAGATCCTTTCCCTAACATCATTATATTGGGTTGTCTTCTTTCACCGAGAGTGGATTGTATCCAGCTGCTCTTATCGGCGCTGATGTGCCCTCTCCGAGTCCCTGATAGGGTGCAGAGAGGAGCAGATGATAAGAGGAGCGGACACAATCCACTCTCTCTTTCACCACCTTGTTTGTATTATCCGTAATTCTTGTTTACAGATTTATTATTCATGAAATAATTCACCAAGGAGAGGTTGATGTTTCAAACCTCATTGCCAGCAATTCTACCATGGGATTTCACTAAGCTACCAATTGGGTAGACTTTTTAAGTTATTTTTGGGATATTGCATAGGTTAAAGTTGTAAGACAGAAGAACCCACGTAACACTTTTTACATTATTTTCAAGAAATTATTCAGGAATCACGTGCTTTTGTACAGACGCTACAGACAATAATCCATAGTAACCCTTATATCGCACGCCAATCGAGCATAAATCCCCTGGGATACCAATCTAAGGGTTCAAATCGTTTGTACCTAAGCTCTTTGTCTCTTTAATGGAGTTTTCGGTTCAATGTATAGTATCTCTCTACTGGCCTTTTTGACTCCTATTTACCACTTGACTTGGTTTTCGCTTCCTTCCTGTAAAAAGGTTCGAACTTTTTTATCATATCGGATTGTAGCACGGGAGGGTTTGGATATCCAGAGTTATTGTTTGAATGTTGCGGTAGTCCAGTTTTTTGGAGATAAGAGGTTGTCGCCATGGACGGAGGTTTCCCAGGACGACTTACAGGGTCGGAGATTCATGGGTTTAAAACAATGGAAGGTAAAGTTTAGAACCCAGTTGTTTGATTTTTCTATTTCTTGTTTCATTTTTATCTGCTGTTTTAGTTTCTAATTGGTTTTGTATGGGAATTGAGGTCTAATTTTTAGAACCTTTCCAAATGGTTTTGTATGGGAATTGAGGTCTAATTTTTAGAACCTTTCCAAATGGTTTAGTTTGGGAATTGAGGGTGTTCTTTTCTTTCTCTGGGTTTGGATGGAATGTATTTGAGGGTATGTCAGTAATTGAAAATGGTTTTTCTGATTTTTTGCACTGGAAAGATGAGAGTGGTGAGTAGCTTCAACTTATGTAGATTCATATCAAATTTCTTTTAGTTTTACTATTTAAGAATTTCATAGGTAAAGTAGTTTTTCGTCTATAATTCATGGTTCCTGGACATGAATTGCATTTAATCTTTATAATTAATCCATGTTTAGAACCAATGGTTCTTTTTTTTCTTTTTTTCCATCACTTTTTTTCTTTGGGAGCCAAATGACTCAATATGTAGCCTATAAATCTTTCATCTACAACATTGGATTCTACTTGGTTTGATGGTTTCTTACCCCAAAATACCGTCAATCTGGATATGTTTTAATTGGGTTTTTTATTATGTTTTTTCAAAATACTCTATCTGATTCTTTTTGTTTCTAGAGTTTGATTACTGTTTTGGATTTATTTTTAAATTCATTTATAGGGAATATGTTTGTAACCTGGTTTTCCCTTTGATCAGAAGGGTTTTGTGTTATATTTTATTTTGAATTATGTTTGCTCATTAGTTCTTTTGTTTCTCTTGCTTTATGAGCAGATTTGGATGTTAGGAATATGATGGAGGAGGCCAAGTCACGGTGGCTGCGGCCAAATGAAATTCATGCCATACTCTGTAACCACACCTATTTCAGCATCCTCGTCAAGCCAGTGAACTTGCCCCAAAGTATTCACCTGCTTAAATCTCCCTCTCCCCCATCCTAATAACTTTATGTTTTGGAACATGTTCACGTAACAGGCATGCTTATATGGTGAATTAGTAAACCTATAATTTTTGTTTTCTTTCTATAATAATTATTTGAAATATCTGAATTTTCTAGTTGGTGTTTCACTAAATAATTTATTGGAACAATTGCTTGTGTACAAAATATGAGATTTTAACACATCAATAAAAAAAGATTTGGGACCCATAAATTTCTCTACCATACCTTTCTTGACTCTTTTCTATTATGAAGTTCAAGCAAGTGATTGCTAGACTTATTTTCCAGTGGACCACATTCATGTTGATTTGAATCCATCCTTGTTCTTTCTAGATTATGTGCTCGTGCTGATTATACTGCACCATCATGTTTATTCTCGATATTAGTTTCTGTTGTCAAAATTAACCCAATATTTGTCCTATGATGTTTTCTCCATTATGTTGTCCTTCTCCAACTCTGCCAAAATTCCATCTTTCATGTTTGAAATTGTGAACAAGAAGTCCAAGTTATGTTGTTTGAGTCTGTAAATGCCATAAGGTGGAAGGGGAAGTCATGGAGATTGGTTAGTGTGATTGAGGATATTACTGAGTCTGCTAGAGGCTGGGGACTGTCCTTTCTTAAACATTGAGGTACATAAATGAATTAGTGTTTCTTAGCTGTAAATAGATATCTTCTCTAATTAGGAAACTCTATTTCCCCTTGTATTCTTTTATATACATAAAACAGTCTTTCCTTGTACTTACTAGAGAAAATAATAGAAGTCCTGATTTTGAGGGTAATTAAGCTACTTGGATGAGGCACATCATATTTCACATCCAAATGTGGCAACAACATGGACATGTCTTTGTGGCCTAATTCCCTAGAATCGGTACAAATCCTGTAATTTTCAAGTTTTGCTGCATCCTGCATCAAAACTGACTTTTACAAACTTTGAAATTATATAGCAGTAGCCAACCTCTATGAGACTGTGATGTAGGTTTATAATGTGTAGTGAGAAAGAATTATTTTTCCTCCTCTCTAGTATAGTCAACTAAGAGGACTGGAAGATGAATATTTGTCTCTCCTTCTAGTATGTTCCAAGTGGAGAAGGAGGTAATCCTTCTCTTCTTGGTGTGGTCAAAGCTAGAAAAAAGGAAGGAATCTAAAAAAATGCTTTGTCAATGAACTCAAATCTAGTTCTTCACTATTTTTTTTTCCCTTTTGATGATTAATGAAGAATTTTATTAGAAAGAGGAAAAGGAGGTTATAGAAAGGAGCCCAATCAACTAGGGCCGAACTCACTATCAAATTGGAAGAGCGGAAACGGAACCAATGATACACCTCAAAACCCCTCTTGTCACCTTGATTGATTTGGGAATTTATTGGAACGAGATGTTCATTAAGAATGTGGGAAATTGAATCTCTCCAAAGAGACAAGATAACCTCCAAGGGCGTCTAGACATTTAGCCACACCAACCAATCACAATGGTGAGATCTCCCTTCAAAATCAAACTCCTAATCCCAAGAGATTTATTTGATCTGAGCCCAAAAAGGAGTACTTTGGGTGCGGCCTAAGACCCAAAAAGGCCTGAAAAACCGCTCCCCTTCTGTCCTTGAGAACCCCACAATTCTAATTTACTCTCCCTCAAACCTCAAAGTAAGAAGTACTTAGTTTTCTATTGTACATAAAAAAAAAAGGAAATTCACAATTTTCAATACCTTTATATACACAAATTTAAGTTTCTATTTGAAGTAAAGTTTTAAGCTTTGGTTCCAGTGTAAACTTTGATCACCATGGAAATGGGATAAATTCATGGTATGGAAATGTTGAAAATTTAAGATAAAACTTTGGGAATACATCTCTTGGAATCATTACTTAAGCATGATGACCATCTATGATTGTTGCAGGAAACTGATACCTTCTTCTTCTTTTTCTTCTTTTTTTTGTGTGTGTGTGTGTGTGTGTGTGTGTGTGTGTGTAATAGTAGAAAACTAATATCCTTATGACATATGTTGTTGTGCATATTTGGAACACTAAGTTTGGGAAATGATAAAAGACATTACATAATATAGCTACATATTTGCTTAAACTTAGGAAATGACAAGGAAACATCTACACGAATGAAATGTATTAATCTCCACAATTTCATGGAAACATTGGTGAAAGTTATGGAAATTATGAAATTCTTGAAATAAACTTTTGTATAAGCACTAATACGCATTTAGAAATCATTACATAAGAAAGACAACTATCTATAATGGTTGTAGGACATTGATACTTTCATGTCATATTTTTTTCACATGCCTAAAACACTAAGAGTAAGGTAATGATAAAAACACTAAGTAAGGATATATGATGTAGAACACTTAATGAAACATATTATCCTGCAAGCGTATAGGCCCAAAATAGACTAGAATAGTGGTCACCTTCAGTTGTATAAACAGAACAGTACTTTTAAAGGCCAAATAATACCAACTCAGGTTTATGGATTTATGGAGTTGTATGTCAGGGGTTTATGGGTCCAAGAAGTCGTTGATTTCTGGACTTATCAAGGGGATATAACAGGGTCAACTCTGGGAAACATAGAGCAGAAATCAGAGAACAAACGGAGGCAGTTTCAGGCCAAGAACTAGGTAATTTGGGTAGTGATCGGGCTATAACAGTGGGAAAATATGGTCAGGGTGACAGTGACGGTAAGGCTAAAATCTGGTATTGATTTGTGGATTACATAAACTCAAATCAGGAATTGGACCAAGGGAAATCTATGGGTTAATAGGACACTCGTGGAGTCAGGTTTATGTATTCAGACTTAGGGATTTCAAGAATACCCAAAAAAGTGGTTTCTTGAATGCTTTCTTGGTTCTTTAATGGAGAAAAAAAAACACAGGGAGTAAAGAAACAATAAAAGAAATAATAAGAAATAGGGAGAAAGAAGATAGAGGAGGAAATAAGAGGATGGAAGATGGAAGTATATGTGATGGGTTTTGGCTGTAGTCGCAAATTGAAACCAAGAAAACCAGAAAAACAAAGAGAAAGAAGAATGAAGAAGAAGAAGATAAAGAGGAGAAGATATGATGTAACTCGAGGAAATCACCAACCAAACCAAGCCTTAAGCACCAAGGACTAGAAGACTCTTCATGCTTGAAGAAGAGAAGGAGTTCCACTCATAGAGAGCGACAAACAACCAAAATTTTTATTCATTCCATCATGCTAAGTACAAAAACGTGCAACTCATATGTAGGCTCACAAATTCATGAAAGTAGCAATAAACCAATTTAGAAATTCCTAAACTACTAGCTTACTTGCTACCTAAGACTTTCCTAAAGTCAAAACTACTAAAAACTTCACTTTCTAAGAGCAAAAAGTGCCAAAATCAAGTCTTTCTAGAGGATTTCGTCCAACACTCTTAGAGAGCCCCACTTTGACTTGTTGACTCTCTAAAATTACTAATATATCATTGGAAATAATGCTTTATTACACAAATACCTAAAAACTAAAATTAAAATGACCCTCACGGCCTAGACTCTAATAACTCATGAAATATTAACTGAAATAGTAAACTAACTCAATAAAGATTTCATCATGTGTCCTAAAGATGTTCCTCCATGTGTCTTCTCATGTGTGGATCCCACCATGATCCATGTGGGCTCCACGTGTCCCCTAATGTCTGCATCAATATGATAGAAAACACTTCATGATAAAGCAATACATCTACATAGAGGTAGAAAATGAGAAAAGAAATTCACACAAAGGAAATGTGTAAAACCAAACTACAAATCCATAACCTCTAATAATGTCATACATAGTACATAATTGAAGGTTTTGCATGCACATACAAATATACAATGATAAAGTACAATAGATGTCACAATAATAGAAAATCTAGTGATCCTTTGCATTCGCCAATTGAATTTGGGTTTAAGCAAACGATGAAAACACTTCAACATACTTTGCTGGTGTCGAGCAATGGCCCTTTCACCGGCTTCGACGTTGAGATTCTTTGACATGGAGTTACCATTTGACTTGAAGATTCTCCTTCATTGCGTTATTAACTTCTGTTGGGCAACCCAACTACATTAGGGTACTCACAGGCCAAATGTTGCTTCAATCTAGTTACGCTATCTCCTAGTATCTCCTTCCACAAGAGTCACTATATCTTTGTCTGGAAAACCTTCAAGCGGTTGTCCATTCTGTCTCAGGATGTCACCACTTTGGTCTACTCTTAATCTTCAAGCAATAAAGTTTCATAAGAATATAATACTACATTCACTCCTAATCCATCACATAATAAGTATTTTTAAAAATTTGAAATATACTTCAAATATGACATAATTTGAAAAAAAGATTAAAAGAACTTTGCATATCTACTTATCTATATCATTTATGCCATATATTTAACAAGTTATAGACCATGGTCCAATCTATATTTGAATTGGCTTCAGGTTTTCTTGAAAAATTAAATTATTTAATTTCTTATAAAATATAATTTGTTTTTGGAAAATACAATAAATCATAGAGAAACCAAATGTTGGTTTCATTGAATTTTTTCTTCCACAGAACTGGAAATATGTTGTTGAAACTGTGGTAACAATGTATAAATAGTATAATTTTTTGAGAACTATGGAAACATTAGGCAACCAAATAAAAAATGCATTAACTTTTAGGTAATGACAAAATAACCATGAGACACTCCGAAAACTCAGTATACTATCATAAACAACCATTGCCATTAGAAAATATGTGAATTGTCGCAATGTTCAATGCTGATGTATGTATCTAGGACACTGAGAGTTAAATCTACCAATCAATATTAATGCAGTCTAAGCTCACCTGAGGAGGTTAATACCATATGAACTAATGATGTAGCTTAAAGTCCCTAATGCCCATTGTGGGCAGTATGTACCACTTGTCCATAATTAGAGAATTTTTGGTTATAAATGTAATCATGCCCTTTACATAATATCTAGTGGGTTATTATTTTTTTAAGATGTGTAATGGTTTTTTTTTTACATGTCTGTTTTTTATTACTTGCTAATATAGTTATTGCTAAAATAACATTTTTTATTGTTTTCTTAATTAAAATAAAAAATAATTTCATGAGTACACATGTTCACATGTTTCAATACGAAGCATATTTTGCTTCCATAGAATGGAAATGGAAATATGTCATGGAAAGCATTAAGGCATATTTAAACATTTAAACCGACCACCCCTGCAAAATCTCAACTTCCTCATATTGATAAAATAAAAATATAAAAAAGAAGCGGAAATCTGGTTTCCTTGTCTGCAACCCCTGTCATACTGTTTGAGGATTTAAAGGAAGGATTGCTTATTACATATCTTTTTTTGTTTGTGCATGTCATTTATAAGGTGTACTAGATCCAAATCTTCATTCTCAACCTTCTTCCACTCCCCATGAACAAGGATATATATTTAGAATTAGGGCTCAGGAGCAAAGGTTTGCAAAAACTTAGATTGGTTTCTTATGGATGTAATGCCATGCATGTAACATCTCTATTTCTTTAACCTGGTAGGAAGCTGTTTTATGTATGTATTTGAGAGTGAAAATAATCTTGTAAAGTGGTCTATTGTATTTTAAAATGAAATAAAATGTAATTTTGAGTTCTAGTGAAATTCACTTGTTTAAGATACTAACAAATCAACCCATGCAAGCACGGGTCAATGAATAAGAGAAACAATAAAAATAAAAAATATAATAATAATTAGGAATAATTGCTAAAAAAATAATTTATTTCAATCATACTTGAGATGAAATCAATAAAAAAAATCATACTTGAAAGGAAATCTATTAAAAAAATCATACTTGAGAAGAACAATTAAAATTACAAAAAGATAGTAATAATAAATTAGTAAAAGTTACTAAATATAATTTTTAAAAATATTCCTAATTAGGAATTATAATTGCTTCATGAGTCAACTCATTATTGCCCACATTAAATAAATATAAAGATTCATTAAATTTGGGATAATAATAAAATTATTTAATAACAAAAGAATCCGTGCAAACACGGGATGAAATAGTAAGATAGCAAAGGATAAATCGTAGAGAAAAGATATGATTGAAGTAATAAGGAAATATAAGATTTTATTTTTAAAAGACAATGAGGATAAAAAATATTATAAGAAATCATGGAAAGAGAAATTACACATTATATATATGATATTCTTATTACTTCAATCATATCTTTTCTCTATGATTTATCCTTTGCTATCTTACTATTTCATCCCGTGTTTGCACGATTCTTTTGTTATTAAATTGGAAAGAGAAATTACACAATATATATATGATATTCTTGCATAAAGCTTCTGAGTGTTAACTTGAAAAAAAAAATCTGAGAGAGTTTACTCCTCTATTGTAAGATAAGGACAGATTTTAGGAAATGAGATTAGTGAGATTTAAGAGAGAGAATGAAAGAAATAGAAAAGAAAAGGTAAGTGATGTTTTGAAAGAGAGATTTTAGAAAATGAGATTAATAGGAGATAATGGAGAGAATGAAATAAATAGAAAAGATAAGATGAATGACGTTTTAAGAGATATTATTTCCAAATTAATTGTCGTAAAAAATAAAATGTAAGTGACATTTTAAGAAAGATTATTTCCTAATTAATTGCTAAAGAAAATAAAAGATTAGTGATGTTTGGAGAGAGATTTTAGGAAATGAGATTAATGAGAAGTAAGAGAGAATAAAATAGATAGGAAGGAAAATATAATTAATGTCTTGAGAGAGATTATTTCCTAATAAATTGTTCTTGGTTGTCAAATCAATAACAAATTTTAAATTATGAGTTAATTGTAAATGTGTAATTATTAATCAATATAGGAATGTAACTGGTATATGAATAATTATAAATTTTTACCATGGTTCCAAATTTCAACGAAATTTCTAAAATTTCGCCGAAATTTTAGAAATTTTTGAAAGGTCGAAATAAAAAACAAAGGGAATCATATTTTTCCCAAATTTTGTTAAAAGATCGCCTAAAACTTTGATATTTCGCGAAAAAAAAAATAGCCAAAATAAAGCTTAAATCATAGAGAATAAAGGAGGGGGAGGAGGAGGGAAGAAGAAGAAGAAAAAAAAAAAGAAAAAAAAAGAAGAAGAAAGAGATGACTTACCTCGCTACCATCGTCATCGCCGAAGGTAAGGTGAGTTGCCTCACCTTTGTCTCTCTCTCCCCGTCCCTGTCTCTCGCCTTTCCCTTCTTTCGAATCTCAAACAACCCATTAGGGTATTTTTTAGTAAGGGGTTGAGGTGTATTTACAATAATACCCTCATTTATTCAATTTCATAACTTAATAAATTATCACTTTACACATTAATACTTATTAATAACTTAATACATTCTAATCTATTTATATATTTCCTTATTAGTTGGAGTTAATAATGAAATAAATTAATTTAAATTAAAAACATTAACAAAATCTTTTATAATTCAATATATTAACTTATATAATAATAAATAATTAAAAAGAATATATTTCAAAACTTTCCATAAAATTTTCAATATTTTGAAACGAAATATCGAAATTTCCTCGAAATTTCTATAATTCATCTGGACGAAATATTCTTTGAAACCGAAATTTGGAACCATGATTTCTACCATTAGTGTTCAAAGAACCATAAGAAAATAAATATATACAACTCATTTATAATATATGAGAAAAAAATTTGCCATTGGTGCTTGGAAGAAATAATCTTTTAAAAAAAAATGCAATAATCATTAGAACCATTATAGCTATAAACCTTCTATTGGGGTTAAAACTACAATAATGAAAACTTTGCCATTAAAATTTAGATTAATTCCCAATACAACAACAACAACAACAACAATAAATAGCCTTATCCCAACTATTTAGGGTCGGCTACACGAATCCTGTTTCGCCATTCCGCTCTGTTTAGGGCCTTATCTGCTGTTAAATTACAAGCTGCCATGTCCCTCTTTA
>JAOXJP010234886.1:0-10094 GCA_025762735.1 Platanus orientalis
CTTGAGTCTTGAGAATCCCTAATGGTTGGATGTAAAAATCAATACATTTATTTATAAAATAGGATTTAAGATTACTAAGAAGAAATCAAAGGATTTGACATATAACTTTTTAAATTAGTAGATCATTACTTTTAAAATTATTTAGAACATCAAAATAATTTTTAAAATAACCTTTATAATTCTTAGAATAAAACCCTCTTTTAAAATTCTTGATTTTCCATTAAAAACATAGTTATACATGTATTAATAATACAAAATGGATTCAAAACCAATGATTCAACTTTTTAAAATCATATATAATTGAAGACAAATCATTTTTAAATCATATTTTTGTAAAATTGTTTTATTTCTTTTAAAATCATGTTTTATAACTTTAGGCAAAACAAAAATCAATGAAAAACGATTCAAATTCGGTTAAAAAAACAATGAAGACCTTTGCAAAACGAATCAATGGAGTTTTAAAAACCTAAAAAATGAAAACAAAATAATAATTTAGTTGTGTTCTTACAAAACAATTTTTTCCTTTATAAAACAAACTTTTAAGAACTTAAAACGATTCAAATCCGGAACAAAACGATCAAAATATTTTGCAAAACGAGATTAACAAGGCTCTAGGAACCTATGGAATCAAAACAAAACAATAGTTTACATGTGTTCTTATCTCTTGGTGTGCAAAAATCGTTCATATTTTTGTTTGTCAGAAAAATCCCCAAATCTTTGTAAAACCTAGTTTTCTCTTCTTTTTTCTTCAAGATCCCCAATTTTGCAAATTCTTCAAAAGATCTTCTTTCTTATGAATTTCTATGTTTTTATAAGTCTAAATTGCAACCCTAATTCCTAATTTCATGTTTAAGTAGGTCTTTAGTGAAATAGCCCTTAAAATTTTACAAAAATCATGATTGTACGTAATTTTCTGTTTTGATGACATCATCCCGCCAGAATTTTTCCAACACAGATACCCGGTGGGAAAACGGCCATAACTTTTTCTACAAAACTCGTATTCACTCACTGTTTTTTTTGTTGGAAACTAGACTTCAAGACCTTTCTAAACGTATATATCTTGCTCTCTAATTTGTCATATTTTTATTGGTGTATTTTTAAAGTTACCTCAAAATCTACTGATTCAGAACATACCAGATGACATAGACGCTTTTTGAGAGAATTATCATAACCTTTTTTATGAAACTTCAATTCACTCACTATTTGTCGCATTAGAAAGTAAACTCATAAATCTTTTCAAGCATATATTATTTGTAGGGTGATTCTTACGGGATTGATATAGATTTTTTTTATGAAGTTATGCTATCTGTTTGTGACAACTTCAAAACTTGTCATATCCTTAACCTTTCTTTTTCTTGCTTAGTAAATTGCCTTTAATTTTTCCGTTTGGTGTCCATTTCACTCTCCATTTGTTACATAGGATTCTAGAATTTTGTGCCTATCCGAATGTATAAGTTTCACTCCCAGATTCTTTCTACATCTTTGTTAATGTTTTTCTAAAATTGTGACAATGATCAGATCAACACGTGTATTTTAGGGCTCCTATGTATGTACAAAACTTATATGATATGTGTTAGTATTCTAAGTTTTACACGTGTACAGTAATATGTGTATCATGGTGTGTGGTGTTATAATTTTAGAGATGAAACTTTTCTTTTTCTTCCCATTTGCCACTTTGTGAAAGAATTTCATATTGTTGTCCCCTTCCTTTAACCATTTACATTTGGCCATCTGCTTCCAGTGAATTTCTTCTTCCCTAAGAAGAACATCCATATCCCCCAGAAGGGACTTTTTCTTGATCGCAACCTCCACCTTAATGTCCCCATTCTCTTCCACCTTTTTATCAATCTCTTGAATCTCCTCCTAGATTCTTTGCTTTGAGGTGTTAAGTTTCCCAAAAGTATTTTTGTTCCACTCACCCAACTTCCTCTTCACAAATTGAAGCTTTTGCATGAAACGAAAACCTTTCCCACCCATAAACTTTACACTCAGACCACCATTTCTGCACACAATCTTTAAAAGAATGATACAATGTCCACATGTTTTCAAACCTAAATGGGGATGACCCCCATTTAATTCAGGATGTAGTGAGAAGGATTGACCATTGATCCAACACAATCTTAGGAAGAGCTTCTTGGGCAAAGCTAGGATATAAATCTTCCCAACAGTTTGAGGCCATAAATCTATCCAAATGGCATAAGACCGGGGAGTCCCAACCATTTGTCCAAGTGAGGTTAGCATTTGTCATCCGACTATCCCTTAGGGCTTGTCTCTGGGAAAATTCATTGAACTCCCTCATACTTCTAGTCACCCCCCTCGGGGTTTTTTCATACACAAACCTGATCACATTAAAATCACCTCCTAGGAGCCAAGGCGCTGTCCACACATTACGAATTGAATCCAATTCCTCCCATAAAGCACCTATATTTTTTGCCACCGAGGGGCCATAAGCACCTGTGAACGACCATTCCACCCTTAAAGAAATGTCCTCTAATATGAGAGAAATGGAAAAAACCCCTATCCGTACATCTACTTTCTTGATGACCTCTGGGTTCCAAGCCATAAGGATGCCACCCGACGAGCAAATAGCCGGAATGGCAGCCCAATCAGACAAAGACAAACCAATAGCACTTCTAACCAATCTATCAACCATAGTCTCCTTCTTAGTTTCTCGAAAGACCCCCAAATCTGGTCTAAATTTGGCCATACATTCATGACCCATCTCTTTTTAACCCCTCCCATCCCTTGCACATTCCAGGATTTTCATAGGTGAACCTTACTTTTTCCCCGTCTAGCCCTCCTATTACCGGTTCCCATGCAAGCACCAGTCATATAGTCATTTATGTCCCAAACCAAGTTTTTTAATTCCGTAACTCCCTTCCCTGCTTTGTTAGTTTGTCGTTGTAATTCCTTCTCTTGACCTTCCATATAGTCTAAAAACCTCACCTCTGTCCCATTTTTATCCACCACTTTCAACCCCATTCTGCCAATCACCTCGTATATCTCTCTTTTCCACTCATCATCACTCAGCACACCTTTCTTTTTCTCACTATCCCTATTACAAAAACCCCTTTGGCAATTTTGGCAACCCATATTCACAACCTACAATATTGGGGACTCACAACAACTGATAGACGAAGGAAAAACAAGAGTAACATTAACAACATTTTTAGGAATTGAGGAAGGAACAAAGGAGCTTGAAGAGAAGTTGTGAACTGAGTAATTAGACGTACTTGGATCAACAGAATAACTAGAGGATCTAGAAGCCCTATCAGTAACGCTCTTAGAGTAAATTCCATTTCTCCCTTAGTGTAAATTCCATTTCTCCCTTAGCAGTGGATGCCTACAACAGCCTCTGAAAAGTACTCCCCCTTGAGCTTTTCGATTTGTACCGAGGGTACTTCCTCCTCCATAGATTCAGAAGTGTCTTTGTAATCAACTAGACATTTAGGCCCCCTTGGAGTATAAAACATGTGCAGTTCCACTTCCCTATCCTTATCGACTACAAACTCCTCCTCCGTGTTGTATTCTTCTTCAGTATCCATCTCAAATTGGTTGTACACAACTTTATTTTTGCCATTTTTGAGGTTACCTAGCCCTAGCGGATCACTGATGGTGCCCCTCGAAACATAAAAATTATTTGAAAAAGTTGGTGGGTCAGTTACTATCAGCGGGAAAGTAGAAGATAGCATAGGAGTTTTAGCACCTGAAGCCCCCAAGACCCAAGTGGATACAACACCCATCCCTACTCGACGCTACAGTTATCCCCTGTTCCTTGCTTTCCTGCATAGAACCCTCAGTCTGAACGCAATTTTTGTCGGAAGAACTCATCTGGGGCGAGACACCCTTCCTATCACGCCTATCCATTTGAAGACTTCCACCTTCAAACCCTCGATCATTTTTGACAACGTGATCACCTCCATTTCCAAAGCGTCCTTTTCCTCTCTGTTGCCATCTACCTGATTGTCTGAATCTAGCGCTGAAAACCTATTTGAGGGATTAAGACCACCCCTTTCAATTTGTGGTTGACCCTCTTGGTTAGTCCCATTGGTCGACCCACCATTCATATTGGATGTACCAGGGTCGTGGTTCACCCTGTTTAACTTAGGGACCCATTGCCAATTTCCCATGTGCTTATTATTGGCACCCCCTTCCTTTCTGTTATACCAATCCAGCAGTTTATAATTAAGACTTACAATTTGGTTTGAAATTTGAATTCCAAAATTCCCACCTCCTTTGATCGACAACTCATCGTTCCACCCCTTACTCCCCACCCCTCGATCAATCCCATATCCCAGACGGGGCTTTCACAGCTAATGGGAGCCTTCTCCATTGTTGGTGAGGTGTTGGGACACCATAACTGGCGACTCAATGCCAATAACCAGGAGCATTGTATCCTCTCCCATTGTCAGGATTAAAGTCCTGGGGATCTCCGCAATGGATTCGACCTCCACGGCTCCACCTTCATACACACTGCTGAAATAATCTCCTTATTCATCGACCGATGGTCAATCTCTAACAGCCTCCCACATTTTTCCCCAATGGCCCTAAACACCTGGTAAGTCCAGTCAGGCAGGGGCAGGCTCCACACCTTAATCCATCTCTTTCCCCTTACAACTTGAGTGGGGATGATAGGCATCACCGGAGACCATTTTTGGAAGTTAATCACGCTATTTCCGATGCAGATTTGACCTTTGCTAAGGATTTGGGCATAGTCGTTCTCATTAAAAGCAGCAAAGAACGCACGATTCGTCAGGAAACCTGTTGGGAGCATTTCATACCTTTCCTCCATCCCCCTTCTAAACCAATGGGAGACCGCAAAACCGACTGATTTCCAGGGTACACTAACCCCCACACATCACATACGATAATGTTATTCCAAGGGTTCAGCACACCCATGTGTTGAACCCATTTGGGTTTAGTGGGAGCTAATTTCAGGCCCTGAGAATAGTCTTTAACATATTCACCAAGGTTGGTTTCAGGTGCAGAGAAAAGAGAACACCAAATTCGACGAATCACCTCCCTGAAACTTTTCCATCTGTTCTTTCCTTCTTCAGGGATGATAACGAAAGGATTCTGAACATTGGGCTTCCATTCACAGATTCTGATAAATTTTCCAAAGTCATTTCCCTGCCTTGACAGATGTAAGGACCCACCCTGGTAGCTAACCGTTTGCTTTGCTTCCTCAGACAATTTCTCACCACAGGCCAGATCTACAAACTCCATTACCTTCTCCAAATATTTAATAGGGAAACCAATCTTATGTGGGCGTCCCTTACCTCTTTCCACAATGGTGAAGAGGCCATCTTCAGCATCTAGTTCAAACGATTTTGTTTCTGTGTTTTATTCATCTTTATGTATGTCAGCATTCCTTTACTGTAACCCATATGCGGTTGCATGTATTATTTCATGTTATATTTTTCAATTTGCATTTTGCATATGTCAGTTTCTTAAATTGTTAAAGTTGTTGGGTGTTGATACCCTGCCTTGGCTTCCTAATTCATCCTCACTTCTTACCTACCGACTGACTGACCCCCACATTTACATGGAAACAATGAAACAGATAAGAGGATATGTAGCTGCCATTGCTGCTTGACAATTTTTTTTATTGACTCTTTGTAGTTAATGCAATGAGCTAGTTCTTGGGTTTTAATGCAAGTTCATGTCTCTATATATAGTTTTGTTCTCCTTTGGATTGCTTTAAGTCAGATTTAGTGACCCTGTAGGATGGTTTTGTCACAAAAAATTCCATATTAAGCAGGATGATTTGATAATGTTTTAAATTTAGATCTCACAATAAGTGCTTGCCCATTATCATCTTTGTGGATTCTCTATGGGAGGGGAAAGGTGATGTGGGATGCAAAACAATCCATACATAAATTTGATGGACTTTTTTTTTAGATAAGTAAATTTGATGGACTTATGAAGGGATATTTTGGATTTAATATTTTTCTGTCGACGGTTTTTAATTTTGTTAGTTTTAAGTTAATCTAGGTTAATTTCTTGTTAGTCAGTTTGGCAGCTTTTATTTGTTTTCAAGTAGAAAGTTTATTTTTTATTTTTAGGAATGTGAAAGCTCTATTTCCATCACTTTTGTTTAGGCTTTATCTTGGAGTATCAAAAGTCACCCTTTCAGCTTGATTTTGGTGTCATTTGAAATATATTCAGTTACTTTCCAATGAGTCCAAGGTCTTGCAAATCCAATGTGATTTGCGGAAGTTATGGCCAAAATACTGGCAAGTATCACTTTATGACGGGAAATACTTATTTTAAAGTTTTTTTTTCCCGGAAGTTTAGTTAGAGTAGGATTTGGAAAGCCTGTAATGTAAAAGCTTTATATATGCTTTGCAACTCAGAATTTTATTATTGATTATTGAATGAAGCAAATTGCTAAAGCTCTTGGATGTGTGACTGCCTTGAACCCAAGGTGTGATTGCCTAGACACAACTAGTGTGATTCTAGTTGGTATCCTCTTCTCAGTTTATATTCTTCGTCTTTGTTTTTTTTTTTTTTTACTGTAGATTTCTTTATTGCAGCCTTTGTTTTTAATCTCTAGCTTGTCAGACGTTTTATTGATTTTCAAACTTATTTCTTCATAAAGCCATCAATCTTTCCATATCATACCCTAAATGCCTCCCCATGTTTGTTGTCCGATTCACAGGGCTGTCTCAAATAAACTTTAAACCTACCCTGATGTTTGTAGATATCACATAATTGTTCTTTTTTGGTCCTGCATTAGTTTGGTATCTGAGCCCAAAGATCCTATATTTTGTTTTCTTCCTCAGCTATACCAGAGCCATAGTTTTGGCACTGTCTACTTGTAGATGTAGGAACTTTTGTGGAAGGTTCACCAATAAGCAGGGAGATGATATGATCTATATGATCATTGATAAGATTGATGCATTAGAGGCATTTATTGATGGGTAATCCCAAAACTTATCATACTTAAGAGAATCCAGCCAACGGTACACGTGAAGATCTATTAGCATGCAGCCAATGAAGGCAGAAGAGTAGCTAATGTAGTAGAACCAGCAGAACCAGCCCATATCCGCCAATTAGAGCAACACCCATGGCTGCTCGCATGGTGAAACTACATCCTACACTGCTAGCTATGGTCAACAACATGCTGGATGAGGAGAGGTGTGCTAGGGTGGATGCATATGATTATTGAGGTGATGTAACGAAGAAGGTACGCGTGGAGGTACTAGTTTTGAGGAAACTATGATCTGTAAGTGTTCTTTTAATTGGTTCACTGCCATAGAACACTACTTTGATTGGTATGCTATGTTTGATGAGTGGAGAGTTTGTTTTGGTAAGATGAAGCTCGTTACCCATGCTAAATTTTGGTGGATGGGTGCAGAGAAAACTATCATGATGAAGGGATGGCCACCTGTCTTTACATGGGAGGAATGAAGCACGCTTGAAGGAGAAGTGTTTTCCCTTCAACTACCAAGACCGATTGTATGAGCAATTGGTAACTCGCAAACAATGTGCCATGACTTTCGTAGAATACATTAAACAAACTGTTGCTGAGTTCATGAAGATGCATGACAGTCCCTAACTCGTTTCAGTATGGATTTGAGGGCTGACATTCGAAAGGAGATCCTTCCACATTAGATCTACAATGGAGACCAAGCCACACAATTAGCTTTGGATTTAGAGCAGTACTTGAAATCCACTACCTGATGCAGGACAAATAGTCTAGTTGGGTTTGTTGAAAGAGCCCATACTCAGATTTGTTGGGTTAAGAGCCCATATTCAGATTTGTTGGGTTTATACAGGGGTATTTTAGGAATTTTGGTTTAAAATTTTTATATTGCATTTTTTATTTGCTCAATTTTAGGTTAATCTAGGCTAGTTTCTTATCAGTCAGTTTAAGGGTTTTTATTTATTTCCAAAATAGACTAGGTTTTATTTAATTTTAAAGAAAGTGAAAGAACTATTCCTTTTTTTTTTTTTGCTTTAGGCCCTATTTTAGAAGGTCAAAACTTATCCATTTGGGTTGATTTTGGTGCCATTTGAATGGTTATTCAGTTACCTTTCCAACCTGACCAAGATATTGAGAATCCGATGTGATTTGGGAAAGTTATGGCCAAAATACTGGTAGGGTATCACTTGGTGACAGGATTTAGTTAATTTAAAAGTCTTATTTTTAGGAAGTCTAGTTAGAGTGAGATTTGAAAAGCTTAGCATGTAAAGTCTATATATATTATAACCCACAATTTTATTAATGAAGGATGATGATTAGTGATGAATTCAAGGGTATAGTTGCTTTGTTCTCTGGTGTGCTCCAAAATCTTGAAGGTGTGATGCTTTCAACCCTAGGTGGGACTCCTAGGAGGCTATTGGTGTGACTCCATTGGTATTTTTTTTCTCTTTCTCTATTCTTTTTTTTGTTTTGTTTTGTTTTGTTATTTTTTTATTACAGATTATCTATTGAAGACTAGATCATAACATTTTCTTACTTCACGTGCTAAAAGTTAGCAAATAGATTATCTTCGAGATTCATAAAAGAGAATTGATAATCTTCAAAGGATTGCAAGCAATTTAATAGTTTCAAGATTTTTCTCTCTTTGTCCTACATCAATTTCACTACCATTAGACGGTTTTCATCCCAAGATAGGGAAATAGCTATAAAGAGGCTACAGGAAGTCAACTAGAGTGTAAAATCCGCACCTACTTCCAACGTTACCCTCATCCCAATGGTCCTAGACCAATGCTAGTGCTGATCCGAAGGGAGAAAACACCTAGGAGTAGTTGTAGTAAGGGGGACGACAAGGGTCCTATTTTTTTTAAGTGCCGTGGATATGGACATAGGGGTTATGAGTGTCCAACAAAGAAATTGTTGACTATGATAATTGAACAACTCCACCCTACTATTGCAATGAAGAAGAGGATTTTCTACATGATTATGGCCCTTTCGAGGATGGCCATTTGCTGGAAGATGAGGTAGACACTTCATTTGCAACAGTTTTAAGGCATATTCTTGCCTTCCCAACGCAAGAGAATGAAGATTGGAGGCATACCATCATCTTTCAAATTTTGGTTTGTTTTTGAAATCAAGCAAAGAAGCTGATCACTGATGGAGGCAGCATAACGAACTTTTTCTTTGAGGCTATACTAGATCGTTTGAAGTTATACTGATGGAGCCTCATCCTGGTCCTTACAAGATAGTGTAGATAGATAATATTTTTATTCAGGTAAGCAAAAGCTTCTTGGTTTCTATTGCAGTTGGTTCTTACTTTGATTGTATATGGTGTGGCATCATTCTTATGAATGTGACACACATATTGCTAGGTTTCCCATGGCTCTATGAATGCAATGTATTTTATAATGGAAAACTCAACACCTATGCATTTACTTTTAACAATTAGGAAGTTGTTTTGAAAGCATGTGAGAATAGAGCAAATACAAAATTATGGTAAAATGATTTCTAAGATGGAGGGTGAACAAAAAAGGCTGACGACAATGATGTACAAGTTTGTAACGAAATTACAAAATACAAAGAGAAGCGTAAAGAGATTATTAAAGTAAGTAATAGTGCACCAATTTTATCTCCAACAACTCTACCTTCAATTTTTAGTCAACAAGTAGATGTCCTGACCAAGTTGGTTTTATAAGAGCTAATGCAGCTTGCTGTAGGATACCCAAGAATTAGGTTCCTACAATGAAAGAATGATGGGAGAAACAAGAAATAATTTTAAAGAAATCAATAACTGAAATCTTTAATCAAAGAATATGAGAAAATTAATCAAATCAATTAAAGAAATTAAGATTTCAATTAAAGATTATAAGAAATAAATTATTGAATCAAGAAAAGGTTAAAGAATCACAGTTTCTTGTTTTTTTTTAAGGAAGAAGATGAAAAAGAGAATGAATATATGATGTTTTCAGACTTTAAGATCAAGAAACAATCAAGATTGTTTCTTTATGAATCTTGATAATCTTTAACTTAAGAAAATAGTAAAGTAGCAAGCAAGATTGGGATCTAGCAAAAATAACAATCAAGAATCAAGAAATGGACAAGACATAGTGATTGATGAGTGAGAGAGAAGAAGAAGGAGAGATAAGAAAAGAGGGAAGAAGAGAACTCA
>JAOXJP010234887.1:0-10094 GCA_025762735.1 Platanus orientalis
CAAGCCCCATACTCTCATGACAAAATTACCCACAATCTTAAATAAAAGACAAATAACTCCTAAAAACTGAATAAAGATTACTCTACCTTCAAAATTTTATACCCCTCCCTTTACATGAGACACAATTAACTTAAAAAAAAAGAAGTAAAAGAAATATTTGCAAACAAGGCCCAATCATCATCTTGGTCATGATGCTCGCATCACTCTTCTTTAACCTTACTAGAACCTTCTATAGCTTTTGTTTGACTGTTTTGCCCCTAGAAGAGGGGGTGGGGTGGCCATGATGGATAACTAGGTCTTCATTTAATCCTAGTATATCAACATATGACCAATCAAAAACATCTCTGAATTCTCAGAGAAACTAAATAAAGACAAGCCTTAAATCTACTGTCAAAGTGTAAAGGAAAGCATAAAACAAGAAGATGCAATCACACACAAGATGCAATGATTTACGTGGTTTGGCAAGATTGCCTATGTCCACAGATTTCACACTGATTCCACTATGTTCAAAAAGAAAAGATGAGTGAATTTCTCTACAAAGGCTACCTCTCGTTCTCTAAAAAACACACTTTCAAAACTATGGTTTTAACCCTTTTATACAAGCAACATAGAAATAAATTTCAAGAATACCCCCCAAAACCTTTTGGGTTGGGGGCTCCACTCATCCATACACCGGGGGTGCCTTGTATTCTGAGGCCACACAAACATTACTCAATCAACACTACTCCCAACTACTAATCAAGCTTCATCCTCCACGATCTCCCACTTGGAGACTAATTGAAATCAATCCAGCTCCATCTGTAAAACATCGAACAAGAATATAAACTTGGCATGAATCTCCTCCCATATCCCCAAGTTAGAAGACCGGCAGAAACTGAACATATCTTTAGCTTCTCAATAGTAACCACTTTAGTGAACATATCAGTCGGATTAATATTGGTGTGAATCTTTTCCAAAGTAATTACCCCCTTTTTTAAAAGCGAATGTATAAAAATGATATCTCATATCAATATGTTTTGTCCTTGCATGAAAGGCTGAATTCTTTGCAAGATGAATTGCATTTTGATTGTCACTATATAATTTGCAATCTCTTAGCTCCTTACCCAACTCTTTCAAGATAGACTATAGCTATATCATCTCCTTGCATGCTTCTGTAACTAGTTGCCACATATTCTGCTTCTGTAGTTGAGAGAGTAACAATCTTTTGTAGCCTAAGAAAAACTTGAGTTTCTACTTGAATATTTTCGTCAGTGGGTTTTAATACATCTCTAGGTGATATTACTTCAAATTCCAATTGGGATTTTCTACATTTTCCTTTTCCTTTGACCTTTCCTTACACATAACAGTTTTATTAAACATGACATCCTTGTTTTTATGACTTTCCGATTTTTTGGGTCCAAAAATCGACAATCAAACTCATCAATGCCATATTCAATAAAAATGTATTTTCTAGACTTAGGATCTAATTTACTCCTCTCATCAAAATCAATATGAACATAAGAAGTACAACCAAATTATCTCAAGTGTGATAGGTTTACCTCTTTTTTAGTCCATGCTTTTTTTGGTAGTTCAAAGTAGCGCTTAAAGTATTGTGCAACACGTCTAGGTATCGCGGAGTGGGGGTATTAAACCCCCTAGTTTTAAAACACTCATCTGTTGTGGCATGTGCCGCACGACATGTGTGAGATTTCCTTGCGAAAAAACCTTAAATTGCTCGCGATACGCGATACCCCTATAGTATCGGGTATTGTAGCTCTGGGTACCAAATCATCGATTGCAAAAATCCCACTATTTTTTTTTTCTGGCAAAACATTTGTGGATTTAGCTTCTTTTAGCTAAATCTAGGATTCCATTTGAGTCTATTTCACTTTAAAACTTGTATTTTGGCCGAATCAACGAATCAAAGTTAAAACCCAAAATTTCGTTAACAACTTCGGTAAGTGTCCTATTTTTACTCAAATTCTTTTAGATTTTTATATGTCATGCATTTGTAATAGATCTAAACATTCATGGAATTAAAAGTAATTTTTCAATAATAAAAAATATTTATTTATTTAGTTTTTCGAAAAAAAAGAAAATAGAAAAAAACACACTAAATGGACATTGTTTCATCTGTTATTTTTTATATATGAGATCTTACAGTCCATTATGTACATAATATGTCAATATAGTATATTTCTGAAATAAAATTATTTTTGTATTTATTTATTTGTTAAATAAATAAAAAATACCAAAAAATTCCAAAAATAAAGAAAAAAATATAGGAAGCATATTAGAACACATTGAAACATATTATGTAGGTTTTTCTTAATTCTATTAGGTTTTCTATATTTTCTAATTTTTCTTAAATTTTTAATAAAAAAAATACAAAAAATCCAAAAAATTACAGCAAACATGTAGAACATTACTATGTTTATCTATGTTCTATAGTGAATTGCTACTTTTTTTTGGGATTTAGCATATCTTTTACTTGTGTTCCATACTTCTACTGTATTTGTATTTATAAAATGTCTTTTTTTATTCGCAAGTTAGTGAATATACTTAGCTGTTTGTGCAACCAAGACGAGGAGGAGGATATTGGGTGGTAGCATGACATTAGGATTGTTGGGATAAATATAAAACTAGATACAATCATTGTGGTAAAGAGATGAAAGGTAGTGGGATAACCTAGTTGAAACTACATTTAGCTAGTGGGCAACATAGAGGGATATCGCGTTGTGAATGTGTCCCAAGCAAAGTTAGGAAATTAATGAGTGAGCACTTGTCATAGAAAGAGGCAAATAAAAAAATCAGAAATAAGAGGGATGCAGCACTGAGAGAGGCTACATTACATGGTTCACATAAATATGTAGAAGTGGATGGTGATGATGTGTGATATAATACCTCTCTAACTGTGAGACTAAGGTACAAAGGCGTCAACATAGGCTTGGAGTGAGGACAAGTATGGCAGATCTACATGAGATAGAGCAGCTGTATCGTATGCACTCTTCTAGGCTAGATTTTGTGCCTTTTATGTATTAGGAGGGAGGGACAGTATAACATCCCGCACACGCATCACTAATGTAATTAAGGTAAATTGGTTTGCATGAGTAATTGACCTAATTCAAGGACCTTAGAAAACTATGGATGCATGTCCAATTACATGTAAACACTAAAGAGCTTTAAGGACCCAATACACGTGACTCTGCACCATCCTGATTGCTTGTGCCTCCAAGTGAGCACTCGCGGTGTGGTACCCCAAGCGCTTGCAAGGTGAAGTGAGCGGTCATAGATAGAAACCAGAAATGAGGGGTTTCTGGAAACCTATTTTGGTGTAGGCCGAGTACTCGTGAGGACACACAAGCGATCTTTGAGGGGTACCCCGAGTGCTCGCGGCTCGAGGGGTGCGCTTGCTATTGCCCAGATTCAAAAAATAAAAATGGAATTCCTCTCATTTTGCATGGAATCTTTCTAGAAGGGGTAGTTTCGTACTATGACATGTGTTGATACTTATTTTACATCAAATTGGGTTAGAATACACCTAAGAAAAGAAAGAGAATAAAAATGAGAGAGAATTGGAAGAAAAGGGAGAGAAGGAGTTCACTCAAGCAAGGTAAGTTCTAATCTACTTAGATCTAGACTTGTTTAGCTAGAATCTAGAGAATTGAACTTTACATTTATGTTCTATAATATGTTTTCATTGGATCTATATAAAAATTTGCAGAGATTGAGGATTAAGGAAATGATTGGACATGAAAATTGAAGAAAAAGAGAAGGATTATAACTACTCTTGCAAACTAATGTCATTTCTTTCTTTGTTTCCTTTAGATTTATGTGAATTGACGGTGAATTCCACTATTGGAATGCTTTTGATTTGGAAACCATGAGAGCCTTGCTCTAATTTGATAATCCCTATAATTGTAAGTGACCCATGTGAGTTAAATGCTATTTCCATCACCTATGTCAAATTCCTTATACGAATTCATGTTACATATTAAAATCTTATGTGAATTGCTATGAAAATTGAACCTAAGTATGTTTTGATCTCATATTTTCTCTATTGATAGATCCATGGAGTTTTCCTTTGAAATCTTAAGAATACAAACTTTTTGGGTTAGGGGTTCTACCCCCACACCTCTGGCAGGGTGTGTCGCCCCTTGCACCCCCGATGAACTCATCGCTTCAACACAAGGAGGCTCCAATCTTCACACTTAGGGGTCTCTAGGGGCTGTTGGCATATTTTTCAAAGAAAAAGAGTATTTATAAAGAATTAATTAGTCAAATGGGCAGTCAAGAATCAAATCCTCATTACTTTGAAGATTTATTTAAATGATTTAGATGTTGAATTTTCAGGAACTTTGTTTTGTTATTCATCAACTCATGGAATAATGATTTGGGAAAAAACACGTGACTATTAGCGACAAAAAAATAACCTCATGACAGTTAAAATGGGTCCTCACTCTTCACCATCTGGCAATGCATGGTGTTCTTCAACCCGTTATAATTCTAGATGGTGAAGATGCCATTGGCTGTTCACAGAACTTGTTCTAAGACAAAATTTAATTTCAGGATGAAATTTCAAGTTCACTTGAAATTGTTTTATGTAAACAAACTAGGGTTACCATGAACACAAAAGGATTTAAGTCTTAAAAAATAATGCATTAGAATTCCAACATCAAATATTTCATAAAATACTCCAATTACATTGCGAAGCATCACACAATGCTACCACATTTTAAACAAAATGGTTTAACATTATAAATTTCAAACTTTAATTTACCATTCCACCACTACATAAACGAGGATTAACTTACCAAATGACGCATTAGAACTCCAAACATCAAACATTTCTTGAAATATTAGAAAAACATCGCACAACACCAATAAAATTCAAACGGATTGTTTAAATTTCAGTTCAAATTTTAAAAATCACTAACATCTGCTTTAAAACTAACAAAGAAAGATTCAGCATCAACAATTATCAAGCAAAAGTTAATCGAGACCTGAATTACAAATAGATTGATAAAGAGGCATTTTAAGTCCCTATCTCAATTGTAAAATTAACCAAGTAAGCCTACTTGTGAATAGATGAGCATAACCCAGTTTTTTTTTTATTTAATTTCAATGATGGGTGAGAATAACCTGGATTAGTTCCTAACTTACATTGATAAGATCTCCAAGAGGGGCCTCATCTCCAGTCCCCACTGCAACATCGCAGAAACCGAGCCCTGACCGAGCAAAGCTGAGCTCACAGGACGGCTCGCCAACAGTGGCATAATACTCAATCCTGGTCGCATTAGCATCCAAAGGCGAGGAAACCACCATCGAAGCCGCTAAAATGCCAAGGCCCAGATCAAAAAATCTCCTTTTAATTGAGGATTTCCATTCCACAGATAGCTCTGATTCTCCATTAGAAGAAGAACAAGGAGGAGGAGGAAATGAAGAGAAAGATGGAGAGTTGCTTTTGAAAGTGATTGAGGGTTTCGATTTGAAGGCTTGAAAGGGGAGGTGTGGCTTTGCTGCTACTGCTGCTGCGACAGTAAGTGTCGAGACCGCCATTTGGCTAATTAGCTTTGGATTTCTTCCTATCCAGAGTTTGTGGGCTATGCAGAGAGTTCATGCAGACAGGATTATATATATATATTAAGAAATGATAAATGGATCATGGAGACTGCCCCGGTTTCCACATATGGATCGGGCTGGGTCATGATACGACCAAGCCTGGGCCTGTCCAGCAGGCTGAAGTCAATACCCAAGCCTGGCTGCCCTAAAGATTTTCTTGAACCTAACAGAGTCCAAGAAGACTAGACCGGATCCTCTCCTGCCACTTATGACTTTCTAAGGTCCCGTCTAATAGTTGGCAGACACCATTGGAGGGAAAAAGTGAATTACAATTTTTGAAAAATGCAATTTACATTTTCCCACCAATCATCTCCTGCCACCTATTAGACAGGACCTTAACAGGTCATAGGTAGGGCTGTCAATCAGGCCAGGTTGGGCCGGACAAGGGTCAATCCAAGCCCAGCCCCAAGTATGAAACCCCGGCTCAAGCCCAAATTTTGCCCAAGCCCCTTTGCCCAACCCAGTCCATCGTAATTATACAGGTTTTGGGCTGAGTTCAGGCAATCCGAAATGGTCAATAAATTTATGTGTCACTTATTACATTTGAACTTTATATATATATATATATATAAATTATATTTCCGGGCTTCGGGCCCGGTTTTGGGCTGGTATAAAGTTTTATTCATTTTGGGTCGGGCCGGGTATCAGGCTGAAATAACTTGAACCCAAACCCAGCTTGAAAATTAGATCGGGCCCAACATTTGGGCCCGTACCCAGCCAGCCCGAAATCCAACTTGCCCAGCTCGCTCAATTTCAGGGCCGGTCAAGTCAGTCTTCGGCCCAGTCCGGCTCAATTGACAGCCCTAGTCATAGGCCAGCAGGAGAAGATCCTTTGCGGTCTAAGACTGGTCCTTCCTTCAAATTTGGGCCGGATTTATCTTGGAATAGCCATGTCCAGCCCACCAAAAACTAAGATATGTGGTCTTTTGCTTGTTTGGTTTTATACTTTTATCTTATAGAGATGTAGATTTTTAGAGTCACATGTGAATTCGTACTGGTGTGATATCTTTCAAGTCCGATGATTGTAACCCAAATTTTATGATTATTAAGGGACAAAAGAGCTATGCTAAGTTAGGAATAATCTGGGTTGTCAATGGGCCTGGGCCATTGTCATCACTCACATGTTCTGCCCTGCATTTTATCATTTTATGTACTATTTCAAGCCCGAAATAGCAAGTCTTTAGAAGGACTTGGCCACGCCTGGAGCTGCCCACTTCAAATTAAGAGGCTGGCCATATGGGCCTGGAAATAGATGACCAAGCCTGGAAAGTGGGCCCTGGCTTTTCAAAGCCAATCCGGAAAGAGCTCAGCTGGACAGCTCACAGTCTTGGGCCTGTCCATTAACAGTTCTAATGGAATTAGGACCCCAATCTCGTTAATGGTCTTGATGATACTCAGACGATAGATCAATTATACTTAGTCCTGGTCTTGGTCGTGCCTACTCTACACAAGATGAATTTTCCGGGTCGATTCATAGAATAGATAATGATAGATAATGGAATGCATAACCAGTCCAAAATTTTCCATCTTAATTAATGGCTGCTCTGCAGTAGATTTCATGGGTAGAAGGGGTTTGAGGCAAGGAGATCCCATCTCTCCTTATTTATTCTGTCTTGCAAGAGAGCTCTTCTCATCACTTATGGAGAAGGAAGTGACAACAAAAAGGATATCTCTAATTCTGAAATGCCAAGATATTTAAGTATCACATTTGATTTTTAGATGATCTGATGATCTTCTCCAAAGTGGATGCATGAGAACTCTTTGCTATCAACAATCTTCTTGATATGTTCTATTTACATGCCAAGATTGCATGTAAATATAGACAAATCATCACAAATCTTTGCAAGGATTTTTGATAAAAAAACAAGAGATTGAGGCATATTACATGGTTCACTCTTCGCCAATTACCAATGTTTTACCTTGGAATTCCATTAATTCTAGGGAAATTATCTTATCAGGACACTGTCCTATGCAGGTAGACTTTTCCTCATAAAATATGTGTTCCAAAGTTGCTAAATATATTGATCAGGAGTCTTCAGACTTCTTGACAAAGTAACCAAGAAAATTGAATCGGTTTTTGCAAGATTCTTATGGGCTGGCCTAGATCTTACTTGAAAGCTACAAATTATTAGTTGGGATGTAATTTGTAAGATTTATGAGGAAGGAGGCCTCAATTTTAGGAGGGTTAAAGAAATGAATACTGCAGAGCTTATGAAACAATTGTGGTGGATTGCTTCCCAAAAAGACAGCTTATGGATAAAATGGGTGTATTTAAACTTTTTAAAGCATGAGTCGATATGGATGGTGAAAATCCCAACAAATTGTTCTTGGGTTTGGAGGAAATTATTGACACTATGTGGTTTTGCATAACCATTCATAAAGAGCATCATTGGAAATGGAAACAATACTAAACTATGGTTGGATAATTGACACCTGAATGAAGTCTTTCTGAACCACCATGGTGAAAAATCAGGTATCATGTAGGGATTGATAGATTTTCTATGGTCTCAAAAATTTTAGACAATATTGAAGAATGACGTACAGGTCTGGCTAGATCCTCTCCATTTCTTGAGGCTTGGTCTTTGTTGCAATCTATTGACAGGATGCACCCTCGTGAAGAAGACAAAGTGATATATGGACAACAACATCAAATGGAGACTTTTCTACCAAGTTAGCATGTGAGATAATCAAAAGTGCAGCACAAAAAAATGATTGCCACATGGTAGTGTGGTTCCCGAATCACATACCTAAACATAGTTTTGTTTCTTGGAGAATTATGACTAAAAAAGTACCCATCCAAAGCTGCTTATGCAAGGTGAAAGTCTTAAGAACTTTACAATGTTGTTTTTATTAGATCAACAGGGAAACACTCGACCATCTGCATTTCCGATGCCCCTTTTCTCATACCATATGGGTGAGTTTGGTTAAAATATTGCACCCATCTCGAAGGCAAGTCCATACATATATTGCATAATGTAACTGAATCAAAAGAAATTTCCAAGGGAAGTCCATAACTGCAACAATTGGAAAACTCACTTTTAATGGTGTCTTATATCACATTTGGTGGCCTATGGAATTGTAAATCTATTACCAACACAAAGCCTCAACTAAGGAGAAGAAGATGGGTGGGCATGGTTTAGGATCTGTTTAATTCGGATAGAGTAGAAAGAGAGAGACAACAGAGACTATGGGGCTGTTTCTCATTCCTCGGAAAATCAGCTAGCATCGATCAGCCCAAAATAAGATAAAATAAAATCTTGTGTTGGGTTTCTGAGAGGTGGATGGGTGATGTTGCAGCAGTGTCACTTGGTTGGAGAGTGAAGGGATGACTATCCTCCATAGATGGAAAAAGAGAGCTTGATAGAGGAAGAGTTTTAGATTTGATTCATCAAAGTAAACACACTTCCTTCGATGTCGTCATTGTGTTCATCTGGCCCAAATTTTGATTTCTTATTAGACTTTGAATGTTGTTCAGGTGATTTCTTCCATGTGTTTGTTAGAAGCTCTTAAAGCTTGGCTTTTATTTGGAACTCAAACCATCTGTGTCTAGACACTCCAACAAGCCATGCTTCAATATGATTGAAAATTGTTGAATAGCTTCTGATTGGTTAGTAACATAGATACCAAAACTAGAAGTGTTCCTTTAAATCAAGCTATTTATCATTGTTACTGAAGAACTGCGACACAATAATTGATCTTCTATCACAAATCCAGTCCATCAAGCAAAACACTATACATTAGCAAGTCATTAACTCTAAGTCCGGTTTACCGAAATCATCTTCTATATTGAGCTCTTGGTTCATATGTTTGCATTGATGGGAATTGTAGCATGAAAAATTAGAAATCAAAATTTTGTTTTCTGCATTGCTGAGACGTTGCATAGAGATAAAATGAGCCGGGAGAGGTTGAGCAGAGAGTGAGGGACTTGTAATGTCTAGGGTTTCAATTCCATTCTATTTAAGTTACAACAAAATTCCAAATCTATAGAATTCGAGTATGTGGTTTTCAATTTTGCAGAATTCCAATTTAGTAGGTAATTAAATTCTGCAAATCCAAACGTACCCTTCAAAATTTTGTTGAGCTGAGTACTAGACAAGTTGATTTGTGAGATAACTATAAGTATATTAAAAACTATAAAACTAGTAAAAAATTAAATACGAAATATTGTATTTAACCTCATAAAATAAAACAATTTAAAAATATATAAATATTAAAGGTGATTTATTAAATTTAGTTAAGTTTCCAATGAAACTTGACTCAACTGACTTAGATTTTTGTTGACTTGAGTAACTTTTCGAGTTAACTTGCAAGTTGATGCTAATATTTGACATAGATTATGTATATAATATAACACGACGTGTGGAAGTAATTAAAATTTTTTTTCTGTTGATTTTAAAGAGTGGGCTACAACTCTCGTGCTTCTTTATTTGTCACAATGAATAAGCCTTTGATTAATGATTAATGCTTGTTGAACTCTTTATCTAGATTTGGGC
>JAOXJP010234888.1:0-10094 GCA_025762735.1 Platanus orientalis
TTCATAACAGTTCACATTGAAATTTTCATAATTTTTATAATATTTTGAAGCATTCTAGTGAAATTTCCATTAATCCTTATGACGAATAATCCATCAAAATTGAAATTTTGAACCTTGGATAGGTTTAGAGTTCAAACCTATATCTCAACATTTTTTTTAATTCATGGGCCAGCCCGAGGCCCGATCAATTAATGAGGACCTGGCCCAAACCCCAGCTCGAACCCATCCCTATGGGTCCAAGCCTTAACCCGAGCCCGGTCTATAATTTGAGGGCCGGGCCCGGGCCTACCATGGCCCAGCCCAAGCCCGACCTATGCCCACCCCTAATGATCACTCAGTGAGAGAAAATAATTATAAATTTTTTTACTATTTCCATAAGTTAACATGAGCTAGATTTTCTATTCAATGGCATTTTGATCAATTAATAAAGTAAGTGCATTGTTTTGGTACTTTGCATGTTAAAAAAATTCCTCATAATTGCTTAAGAGAGGTAAGCATTTTAGTAATTTGAATAGACCTAAAGCATAGCTAAAATAAGCTAGTTTTTCAGGGACTTTTTTGTTAATTAAAAAGTAACAAAGGGCATTTTGGATATTTGTGTTAAAGAAACTCCGCAAGTTTCTTCAGGGAGGACATTTAATTTGTTCATTTGAATAGACCTGAAACATAGCTAACATGAGCTAGATTTTCCACTCAAGGATATTTTGGTCAATTAATCAAATAATAGAAGTCATTTTTAGTACTTTATGTGTTAAAAAAACTCCTCACAATTTCTTGAGGGAGGAGGGTATTTTAGCCATTCGAATAGATCTAAAGCATAGCTAGCATGAGTTAGATTTTTCATTCAGGGATATTTTGGTCAATTAATAAAATAATAGAGAGCATTTTGAGTATTTTGTGTGCTAAATTTTTTTTAAAAGTTGCTTGAGGGATGAGCGCATTTTAGTTATTTGAATAGACCTAAATCATAGGTAACATGAGCTAGATTTTCCACTCAAGGGCATTTTGATCAAATGGTAAAATAGCAAAAGGCATTTTGGATACTTTGTGTTATAAAACTTTTTTACAGTTGTTTGACGGAGGAGGGCATTTTAATCATTTGAATAGACCTGAATCATCGATGAAGGTAATTTGTTTATACGCTGTTTTATAAAAAGGAATTGAAAATAATAACCTAATTTAAAATTGATCCTAAATGACAGAAATGGATTTGAGTACCCCAATTCCATTGCCGCGCTTCCAATTCACTAAATCCAAATGCACCCTTAAAGACTATGATTATGTATAGTCTAGCTAAGATAGAAAAGAATTGGTGGCGGTTGCGGCTTTCTTGCTTACCTCAATTAACCCAAATTTGAATTAACTGACATGAACTGTAGCTTCTTAACTGTCAAAATGGTGTATCAGGTGACGTCAAAAAACAAATCCACATGTAAGGGTAACCTTCTTGTATCATTTGGTCTTTTTTCTCGAAGTAGTCTCCTATTATCTTACCATTTTACATTGTCCATACTTGTTAATAATCAATTTTAATTTAGATTGGATAAAAGTGGAGTAACATTACCATCTTAGATCTACTGAATCGCATAATTTATACAATGATTCCGAAGAAGAATCATTTTATCATAAATGGTGAGATTTTGGTGCAAAGAAGAATCCTAGTGTCACCAGTGGTGGGATTTTATTCCTTGTGTAGTTGCCATGAAAAGTTGGTTTTCTCATGATTCTCGGCAAAATTTTATTGAGAAAATCATTTTCTAGTTTTTCGTTGCTAGGAACCAGAAATACTCAATTTTCTAAATTTTCTCAAGTAACTAACTATTTTCTTGTTTGTTATCATATTATTTTCACACAACTCTTGCCTGAAAATCCTCCCTGTCTTGCAAAAATTGTAATACATTAGTTTTCTTTTTTATTTTTCCTGGAAACTGAACAGCCATTGGAAATGGATAGAAAATTATGGAATTTTTCATTTCCTTTTCTTTTCTTGTTTAATTTTATTTTCTATTCTTTTATATCATTTTCTATTCAATTCAAGGCAACCATACGGGGGCCTTTAATGGAAAAAAACACTACACCTTAACCAGTGCCAATCCAACCTTGGGTTTGGTTCCACTTTCTTGCCAAAGCCAAATCCGAACCCTGAAAATCTCAGCCTAAGCCAACCGAAATTGTTTCACGACTCGCAAGGCAATATTAGAATTGAGTTTACACGGTGAGTAGTGAATCAACTCATCTTCATATATGTAATACTTCACATAATGATTATAAAAAATATGAAAAAGGAAAAAAAATCAAAAGAAATATTATATAGAAGCTAAAGAAAAACTCTTTATCTTGAACGGTTCCACTTAGATGGCTTGGCAAACTCATGATGTGTTGGTGTTAAAAGCATCAACAAAAGTATTCAATGGAAAAAGTAAGTGTCCAAAACGAAGTATCAAATTCAAAAACACATTATGTGTCAATGCGTGGCAGGTTACCAACCTCTCGCATTCAATAAGGATATAGACATGCAAAATGCAAAATGAATGTAATTGTGTTGGTTTACTTAGCTCTTAAATCTTTCCATCTATGCGAAACCACACTGCACACACTTTGGTGTTGCTCTCCCCATAGAGTGATGCTTGGTAAAAAAGATAGGAAGAGATGTTCTGTCCAGGATTTGGTGTCCGGGATGGTGTTCAGAACACCAAGGGACATCATATAGAATAAAATGGGTGAATGATGCATTTTTTGAATATGGAATATGTCTGGAATTTGGTTCGAATGAAATTTGTACAAATAGGTGTGAATGGTGCTAGGGGCTGACACATCGGCTCCAAAAGTGATTTACACTTTTTGGAGGATGCTTATCACTTTTTGGGGCTGATGTGTCAGCACCCTAGCACTATTCACACCTATTTGTACGAACTTCATTCATACCTAACCTTCTGTATATGGAATATGCATTTTATTCCATATGATATCCCCTAAATTCTAGACACCATCCTAGACACCAAATCTTGGAAAGAACATCCTTTCCGTAAAAGGAAGTGCATGGGTAATAAATTTAGGCAAAAATTTTGTTCATTTCTTAATGTGCGCCTATTTTATCCAGCGGCTTACATGGTGAAGACACCTAACACAAAAGGTGGGTAAGATAGGCATTAAAAAATACAAATTTTAAAACCCCAATATAACCCTATCTCTCTACCTCTGTATTCTCCAAACTAAGTGAAAAAGCAATCGTCATTTGCCAGATTTGCCAGTGTGCCACCCTCCCCAACACCTTCCCAAAGCACTAGAGTTCATCCGAGCTTATAGTTTCCTCACATCCTCTCCGAATCAAACCCGTCTTCCACTCCCCGTCAACATCTCGCCGGAAAATATAGCAATATGTCCAATTTCAATACCAACAACTACTGCAGCACTCCTTCTCAAGCTTCAACCACTTGGAACTGGGAGAACTATTATACTCCTTTCCTACCTGGTTCTGATTTCTTTCGAAAACTAGAAGAGGAAGATCATTACTCCAATCACAACTGTCACCACTTTGACGAGGATGAAAAGGAACAAATCAAGAGAGAAGAAGTCCATTGCAGTGAATGGGGGATCCCTATAGCACTACCAGCTCCAACACAAAATTTGACAACAACGACGACTATGGAGACAAATCGGAGGTCGATTCTAGATCAAATTTTGGATCTTCAATTCACAATGATGCATCAGCAACTTGTCCATCAATGGGGAAAATGGAGAAATCCATCAATTGGAATGTCAGCATGGGTGACAAGAGAATGGTTGTTATGCATAGAGACCTGGCATATATGGCATCATATAATCTGAAATCACAAGAGAGATTTATCTCAAATCACCCATAGAAAGCAATATATACTTAGTAGGGAAGCTTAGATTTTAGGGCTTACAAAGTTCAATGGCTTAAAGCATGAGTTTTCATATACTTTTAAAGATTCCAAAGAAATTTACATATAAACTCCAAAAATTAAAGAGAGATTTACATCACATCATCCGTAGTATGTAAGATATTCTCACCAAAGCTCAAATCAAGGTCTTCAAGCAAGAAAACTTTACTTTAACCTCTATTTATACATTACTCTGTAAAATAGGCATAGTTCTAACATTAGAAAAATGAAACTATAAAGTTATAGTAGAGAAACAAGTTAATCTAGAAGAATTTTCATGGTTGGAAGTGAAACTTACTCAATTTGGGGAAGAACTCCTTATTCCTCTTCCAAAACTCTCCAAGTCTCTAACTCTTTATATTTTGATGCAAAAGAGGCTATTAGGGTTTTTAGTCTAGTTGGGAGGGTCTCACACTTTCTAAAATAAATAAAAGTCAATTTTATCTTTAAAAAATCGTAATCTGAGTCATTTGAATCGATTTCAACATACTTTTATGCGGTTTTCTGAGACCAGAGAGGTCCTGATTCAATCCTGGATCAATCCAAAAATGATTTTTTTTTTTTTTTTTTACAGTTTTTATCTCCTCTCACGAAAATGCGCATAACTCTATTTAGAAAACTCAAAATCGATATATGGTTGTTGAGTTAGAAGCTAGACTTGAAAACGTTTCCAACAAGATATAGCTCACCCTCTGATTCCCTCGATATTGGTGTTCATGGGTCCTGTAAGTGACCCCAAATCTATAAGTCTGTCAGCACTAACTCCTTATGGGAGAATTGTCATAATTTTTTCGAGGAGACTCGTAATCACACAAAGTTTGATGGATTGGAAAGTAGACTCATAGATCTTTCCAAGTATGTATGGTTTGTATTATAATTCACTTAGTATTGATGTCCGTGGATTCGAAAATTTATCCTAAATGTTAATTCAGAATAACTTTTGAACTTGATAAGTTCGAGGCCCAACTTGAGTTTTACACTTCTAACATCATCCAATAGATTTTTAAACCACTCTATAGTCTGTTTAAATATGTAAAAAAACAATTCTACCCTTATGAAATTAAAGGTACAGTTTTTCCTTTTTATACAAAGCAGGGCATTACACTTTTGTCATCATAAAACACTTTCATGTGACATAAGGGCCGTTTTGGGTTTAACCATTATTTTTTGGCCAAGGAATTTGTTTGAATAATAATCAACAATAAACAGTTTACAGTAGGGTGTTTTCTAAAATGTAAGATGTCGGCCAAAGGGGGTATTTGTAATTTTTGATAGATGAGGGGGGAATCTATATATTGTCATATAGTCTAGGGGTAAATTAAGTAATTAACCCTTATTCATATTTATGATCTTGTACATATTTAAACTACCTTATTCATATTTATAATCTTGTACATATTTAAACTACCTTGTAAATTTTAAGATTTTTATCCATAGCGATTCTCCCAAGTGATTGTGTATTTGGGTTCTTTTGAATCCTGACACTATTGTCATTCACTTCCAACTTTTATCAAAACTATCTATTAGAACCATTAATGGAGTTCTTATTTGAGTCTAATGGCTTTCTTTGTGTGGACTATTCGGGGAATTCGGAATGATATGATATTCAAAGGTGCTTCAAGGGGTGACAATGAAGGACTGTCAGGAATACTGCATTCATGGGACGAAGAATAGAATCAGAATTAGCTCCAAGAAAAGGTGGGAAAATCCATGTGCTTCTTTCGGGATGCCTATAGTAGAATGTCTCTCACCATCCCTTTGATTGTTAACACATGAACAAATATGTCGAATGTTGTCCTTTTGACATAGATTGCATTTCGAATTTCATAGCATTCATCTCTCCTTCCAACATCTAATCCAACTTCCGATGTCCTGTATAATAAGTTTAAATATGTCATATAGTGCAAGCAATCAAAGAGATGATAAGTATATATGGTTGTGACAGACCATTTTTTTCAATTTCTTCACAAGGCTTTGACTCTCTACCATGAACTCTTTCTTTTGACGTGTAAATATAGATAATTAGATACCATACATGAAACAACAAATTTATCATAATTTATTAATAACTAATTAAAGCCAAAAAAAATATTGTAACACAAAATACTGTTATCCCCAGCCTAACAGGTAAATATAGCTACTTAGTTTTTTTTTTTTTTTTCTACACGTTACAACATCACTAACCAATTGCATTTTTTTTTTCAGGGTGATGGTAGGCATTAATACAAAAAAAAAAAAAAAAAAATGACAGGTGTCACTAAAATTACTTACTACCTAAGGCACTAGTTACAAGTTATTGACAACATCACATTAAAGGGAATGAACCTTCTTACTGGGGATCTGCACCTAAATGGATTTCAGGCCCTCTCTTACAACCGATTTGAAGCAAGACATACTTAAACCATACTTTTGAACCATTTAGGTGGAATCATATATTCAAAGGGATTTGTTATATAAAAGCTTGCTTCCACTGGTCAGCTACATAACTTCTTATGATGGATAATTCCTCCTGCAAGCATCCATTCCACCCACCAAAATAAATAAATAATATCGTATATACAGTTCACAAAACTCTGTTCTTACCGACTAACGGGTTTTTGAGCCATGGATTTGACTATTATCTCTGGATTTTTTGCAGTATTATCAACACGAAGGAAGTGACAATGTATTCAAAACCCTTTAAAAGTTTTTAATTAACCAACAACGATGGGATTGGTAGACCAGGTACGCGATTGCATAAACGATGAGATGTGTCTTACTTATACAATCGGTTGGGAATGCACTATATCACGAGGAAATTTTCCCATGTAAATGTGCTTTTTGTCCAGATTTCCTAGTTAATTAATTAGAAGGGTATTATCACGGGATTAAGAAAAATGTGGCCGTCTGCCTAAATTGTAATAAGCCTTTAAATATTGGAATGATAATTAATTATTGCGAATGCATTGCCTCAATAATAACAATTGTCCTGGAAGAGTTGGAAGACTAGCTAGTCTCTTAGGGAGTTCTTTATTGATGTATTGAGGCCACTACATCTATACATACGCATAAAGCAATCGGGGGATCCTCGAGAATGCCCCGTCTGTATGCTAACGGTGGGTTCATACAAAACAAGACGTGTCCCAATAAGAAGGGCGCCATATCAAGTGCACCACACTCCTGATGTGACCACTCAAGAGGGGGAATCAAAAATCTCCAAAAAGTGAGTTGATTCTGCCCCCCAAGTGGTCCCATCAGGGGTGTGGTACATACGATTTCATCCCAATAAGAAGAGAGGGATAATAAATCTCTGGTGCAAATAGAAGTGGCACAAGTGATATGCCTCCGTCCTTGCTTGTCACTTGGAATGAAACCATTTCATTTTGGTTAGCCATATTATCAGTATGAATATGAGCCCCAACAAAAATGGATTATTTCCATTCATCATGAAAATATGAATGATAGCCTAAATCATTTCAATATAATCTATTCATTATGAGAAATATGAGTGATGGCTTCATTTATAATTTTAGTTCAGTGTGAATCTAAATGAATTCATTTTGAACCATCACCCTATGACTTCATATGCCTTGGGAATTTAAAATGAAATGGTTTCATTACAGGTGGCAGCCAAACATGGCTTTAAAAATTATGTAAGAAGCCAAGGAACTGCATTGGAGTTGGTCAAGTTATTTGAGGCCTACTGCCCGACTTGACCCAGATTAGATTGGTAATTTTACTTCCTTATCTCAATCAGAAGTCCAAACATCTTGCTCAGCAGGGTAGAATGGTTCTGGGTAGGGCTGTTAATGAGCCGAGCAAGCCCCCCTTGGCTTGGATCTCGATTCGTTATGAGCAGAGTCTGAGCTTGGTTTAAAGCTCACCGAGTTGAGCCTGAGCCCCGAGTTAAGCTCATTTCCTAAATGAGCCTGAGCTGAACTTCACTAAGCTAAGGTTGTTAAAAGCTTAGCTTGGTAAATGTTTATGTGTGTGTGTGTGTGTGTGCATATACAATACTTTAAATCCCATTTTAAACAAGACTAGTAGATCACTAGTGGACTTTTGGACCTATTTCAACAAACTATAAATTGGGCTAATGGGCCATTAGGCTGTTGGACCATTTTTGGGCTTTGGCAAGCTGAACCGAGTCTACCTAAGCCGAGCTTGAGCTTAGCACATCATGAACCTAAGCTAACTTGGGAAAAGCTTGACTCAGCTCATCTCATTGACACCCATAGTTCTAGGTGTTTACACCATAAAAATATTGCTAGGAAGCAATGGCTAAAATTGAGTCACATGGTGGTATAATAAAAGAAATAGAATATGATACATATAGATGACGGTATATTATTGGTAGAATTCTGATATCAAATACAAATATTGGCAAATTTTCATTGGAGGAATTCTCCCAACAGTTACAAAAACAAATGGAAGAATAATATTGGTGGAAATTTGGAACAATAGTTACTTGGACATGTGGCAAATATGGTATTCCAAAGATAGTTTCTACATTTGATTGATGTTACAAATGATCATATAGAGGACATGTGGCAGACACTAATAACTGAATATAACTACCCATTTTATCTATAAATAGCAACATAACATAGAATAAAATGCCTCTCCAACAAAAATTCAAATATACTACAATGTACCTTTATCTCTTGCTCCCATGGGATCTTACAATGAAAATTTACTAAAGTCGATTAAATTTCTTTGTAGGTTTCAACTCATATTCATGGAGTCGATTTAAATCCTCTACAAGTATGACATCACTCTTCTATCCTTTGAAGTTTATTCAATTATTTCACAGGCATACCATCACCATTCCACCCTTTGGAGTTTGATTTGACTTGTCTGTAGGTTACACTATCATCATCCTTCATCACCATCCATTTTCCAACACCATTTGACAGGCTGCAACAACATCTCCACCACCATTTCATCTTTTGAAGTTTGATTTAATTCCTCCATGGATTGCACTACACTTTCATCGTTTGAAGTTTGATATAATTCCTTCACATATTATACAATTATTATCTTCCACCACCATCCATCTTTCATCACCACATTTTTACATGTAGCACATTTCCACTGTTTCACGAGGTTGTAGCAGCACCACCATTGTCCCAAGCTATTATTGTATTGAAATACAGCACCATGCATTACCGCCATTTTGCATATGTTGTTGTTTTAAATATACTGTAAGTATTTTATTTCTCAAAAAAAATATTATTTCAGCAATTGTTATTTTTCTGACATTGTAATGGCATTTTCTTTTAAAGAATCTTCAATGTAGAGGCAAAAAAAAAAAACTCATAAAGAGAAGAACTCTCATGATCTCTCTTAATTTAGTGGCTGATTAGACTTCCAAAAACAACAATCGGTCTCACAGTTTGACTCAACGCTTGAGGTCAACGGTGAGAAAAAAAATTGTGCCCACATAGCATTGGCATGCATATGCAAGAAAATTTTCAGCCAAACACTGGGTTGACCCCAACCCAGGTTGCAAATCTAATATCGGTAGATTCGTAGGAAATCTAAAATGTGTAAATTTGTTCTGGGCTGAGCCCAACCTAAGTTGGAAATCTAATATACTATCAACTTCTTAACCGTCAAATTAGTGTTTCATGCACATACAAGATCTGGTAAGAGTGATAAATGGACAATTTGGCATTAAAAACAAGACACCCTCATGGAATCAAAATCATACCCATTCCTTATAAACGTGGATCATTTTTTCAACCATTAGATTTGTGTTAAAGGGTATTGGTGCCAATGCTCAATACAAATTCAAGTGTTGGTTTATGGTGCCCTCGTTGAATCAAAATCATACCCACTCCTTAAATAAGTGGATCTTTTTTTAACCATTAGATTTGTGTTAAAGGGAATTGGTGCCAATGCCTAATACAAATTCAGGTGTTGGGGTTTATGCTGGACTTCAATCTAACATATAAGCAACTCCACATGTGAGGGTAAGCGTGTACCATTTGGTCTTTTTACTCAAGTTAGTATTCTACCATTTTATATTGTACATGCCTATAAATAATCAATTTTAAAGGAGGGGTAATAATGGCATTTTAGAGTTAGATATCGTATACTTTATGTAAAGAAACCCTAATAGATTGATCTTTTAAAAAAGAATCATATCATCATAAATGGTAAGATTTTGGTGCAAAGAATATCATATTGTGCATCAATTAGACTTTA
>JAOXJP010234889.1:0-10093 GCA_025762735.1 Platanus orientalis
GCCCACACCCTAGTGAGCCCTAAACCCTCCCAAGAAAAGCCCTAAGGGGCACAATGCCCCCTAATTGTCTCATTCTTCCCCCAAAATATAGCAAATTCACCTTTATCAGCCATAGATACTTGGTAAACCTCTGAGAACTCTCTAGAAGTCCAAATCCTTCAATGTCAGGCTCATTTTCTCAGGATTTTCAAGATCTTTGATAAATTCCCTAATAAAGAAATCCTTTCACAAACCCAGCACAACATGTTGACTCAATTCTTCACCAACCTAGGGCACATTTTTTCGATCAGGTGACCTTCCTTAGGAAATCTCCCAAAAATTCACCAGGAATCAAATTCTCTGCTTGTTAGGCCCTATGGCATCGTAACTCCAAGATTCAAACAACCATGATCACCATCACACCCCATTCAAATACAGGAAAAACCCATCATAGGTCTAAGCAGAGTTTGGTTCAAGACAATTTTGTGTTTCAAACATAACTTTCAACTCAGGCATCTAATTAGGGACAGTCAAAGCCTATGGCTCACAAATATTAAGGTCTATCTTTCATATAAAGATTTAAAAAATTAATTTTATACTTTTTCCCTTTTTCACTGGTACAGACCAGTTTAGGCACATTCGGAGCCAATTTTGACCCACTTATTCAAACCTAATTCTGATTATGTTAGTTGCATTGTGACCAGAATGTTCGAAAGATGCAAAAAACTTATTTACCTCAAAAATTTGGGAGTCATAAGACCAAAAAAGTAAACCCAGATAGTAAATGGGAGAAATCTAGATAAAAAAGCTTATTTTTACCCAAAACACCCTTAAAACTTCTTTTAAACGCCACACCATCCATTTAGAATATTCCAAATGGAGGGTGGATACCCTAGGACCACTCCCTTAGCCGTTCACCCCCACCATGGGTCTCACCCTCTCCCTTACCTCCTCTCCCTACCATACACATGGCAAGGAGGGACCAGCACCCCACCACCTCCTCAACCCATCCACACATTTCACTCCCCCTCTTTGGAACCTTTTAGAACAAGACACCTCACCCCCTCCACTTATCCCCCACCTCCACCTCCACACCATAGCCAACCACCTCACAGCCACCCTTCTAGAAGCCCTCACCTCACCCCCACCACACACCTTACCCCTTCCCTCTTCCAACCACCTCACCCCTTCCCTTGCCACCTCACCCCCATTAGTCCCCACTATAAACGCCCCCTGATTTGTTTGACAAGGCCAACCAAAATCAAGAAAAGAACAGAGAAAAAGAAAGGAAAGGAAAGAAAGAGAAATAAAGAGAAAAAGAGAAAAAGAAGAAGAAAAAGAAAATGAAGAAAGGAATAAGAAAGAGACCTCCACGGTTAGGTAGGTCCCCTCCCCCTCCATCTTTTAAATTTGAAGACAACCTTTCTCATGCTATGATGACCCCAGTTCCATGCACTTACTGGTGAGACATGGGGGGGGGGACAATTTATTTCCCCCCTCTTTACTTTACTTTTTTTATATAGCTTCCATGAAAAAGCTATACTCTTTTATGTTTTAAAACTAAAGTGGGGACGAATGACTTAGATCATATGTCACTGATCCCTAGACCTACCAATGTGTCTAAATTGGACCCTTGAAATTGGTGATTGACTATGAGAATGGACCTCATTCCATTCCCTAAAAATAGTGTATTTATACAGTCTCTTAAAGTCAGCACCATGTTTGATTTTTTTGATTCCTTTCAGAAAATATTTCTATTCCAATCATTTTTTTCATTGTTTAGATAACTAAATTAAGCATGTAATTAATTTTTTGCAAGAAAATTTATTAGTTCCTACTTTTTTACTCTAATTTATTTTTGAATACATGTCATGCTGTGCAAAAACTTGAATACATGTCATGCTGTGCAAAAACTATCTTTAAGAAGCTAGTTAAAGTGTTTATATCATAACTCTGTCTATATAATGAAACTGGACCTAAAATTTTGACTGAGTACACACAACTCATTCCTTGACTTTCCTGTCAAATTTAGGACTCACCCCATTTCTAAATTTCTAGAAATGGGTCCCACAAGTTAGAATTTACTGTGAAAACTATGTTGAATGCATAGTACTTCTTTTGGAAAAAATCCAAAAAGGGGTCCGACCAGATTCCCAAGTGTTGGGATTACTCAGAGACTTTCCAAAGGAAGCCACCCACCCTCCTAAAAAATCCTAGGGTTAGTGGACCCCAGGAAGTAGCCCAAAAACCCAAGAGAAAGCTGCTGAATTTCTGGAAAATCCACAGTATGCCTAATCTTCCACTGTACCCTTATTTCAGGTGTACCAACAGGGGAAATTCCTAGACTGCCCTCAACCCTAAGCTAACTCATAATGGCTCCTCATTCTTTGAAAAACAGTTCATTTTAAAGCTTTAGCCAGTTGACACATCACCCAGATCAAAAGAGGCCCAATTGAGTCAGTACATAGTGAAAGATTAGGTGTACCTGTATTTTAGACATACCCTGATTATTTCAGGCATACTTAATCAAAGAAGCCTTCATTTCTGTCCCCAGGTGTTTAACAACTCACACAGACCTAGAAAGACATTAAACTATTAAAATACACCTTTTACATGATTTCCAAAACCTAGAATTAACTGTAAAAGTCAAGTGGGACCCAACAAAGGCCATATGCTTGAAAGATCAGGTGTATTAACACAAAACTTCTTAATTTTTTTGATTCACTATTTAATGAAACTTTAAAAAATGGTTTGGTTAAAGGAGCCACCCTAAAAAGGTGGGTGATTAGGGTGCCTAACACCTTCCCTAATCGTAACGAAATAGCTTACCTAGGACTTTGGAAACCAAATACAGTAAAGAGAGTCAACTCTAGGCCTGAGTGCTTAGCCCAAGCCCTAAAAAGGCCAGCATCCTCTTTTCCCTAGGAAAGGAGGCAGACATCCAACCCCGCTAGTAAAAACCTGACTTGGTGGCAACTCTAGAAACCATAGCCCAGGGGTCGACATTTTGGGCTTCGATTCTCCCCCGAAGTGGGGGTTGGCAAACCTCCCCGGTCTTTCTACAATGTCCACAGGGTTGTACTTCCTTTGAAAGGTATAGCCCGTTTTCACTTTGTTGATTTTTATCATTTATTCTTTCATTTACTTTGCTTTTTTTAAAAAAATTTAATGACATTGAACTTCTGGATTCTCTCTTTTGTAGGTATGGTGTTATGAACACATCCCACCCTTAGCTCCCACATGGAAGGGTGATGAGGTGTTCCCTTTCCCTTGTGTTGCAAGGTGGAAGTTTTCGAACACCCATCACAAGGTCCACAAACCCATTTCCACCTTCTGACGAGAGTTGGATCTCCTAAACATTGTTGAGTAAGTACATAATACTTTGTTTCATTTGATTTGTTTATTTTTTTAAAATCATTATCTAATTTTCATTATGTTTTGTGCTTTATACAGGTTAAGTGGGGTCCATGGACCCGATGGGTCTTGGAGAGGGATGCTGCCCTGGACCATAACTCAACTTGGGCTTGGTCCCACCAGTCTTGTGGGCCTTTAGGTGGCCCCATCGAGCCCTTGGTGAGTTTATTCTATTTTTTGCTAAACTTTATTTATTTTTCATTTACTTTACTTTTCCTTTAAAACCTTTGATGATCTTTAAAGTTGTTTGGCTTTATTAGGCAGTCGGGGCACAGCTTGCAAAGGAACACACACCTCTTACCAGGAGGGCATGGAAGAGAAAGGTTCCTACAGCTAAGCCTGACCTGGTAGGGGTGGTACCCGAGGTACTGACAATGACTAACCTCGAGGGTGGGGCTAGCGAGGAGACTTTGCCTAATGCTAAGCTTCTTGACTGGGTGAGCACCTCCAAAGGTAGTGACCCAAGTATGGTTTGGTTTATTTTAGTATGTTTCTTTAAAACTTGTGAATTTTAAGATATTTGACAAATTTTGCATACTTATTGCAGGTTTCGAAGGAGGTATACCTGAGTGCTCTCCAAAAGCTGGTGAGGTGCTTCGCCTTGGTGGGGCAAAAGCACCAAGCCCACTTGACAGAGGTTGTAGCTTTGAAGGAGAGCCATAAGAAGGAGGTTGAGGAGGTAAAGATGCAAAGTTATCTTCTTTTTTTATAATTAAAATAATTGTATTAAATCAAAAGAAGGTTACAATCTAATATTTACATGCTGATTTACATTTTGCAAATAGCCTCCACAAGTGAAGGAGAAAAAACTTCAGGGTAAAGCAACTGCTCATCAGGTGATGTGGCCCAAGTCGACAAAATGTTTGCTGGCTGATTTGATTCTCTCCATACATGGTGGATATCCATGTATTCAAACTCCTTTAGGGCATTGGTAATTTTTTCTTTAAGGCTAAGGACCCTCCAAAGGCATTTGCTCTTGTTGTTCACAATGTCTACTACTACCTTGGAATCCAAGTTAACTCTTAACTTGGTGATACCAAGATTTTTTGCCACCACTAACCCACAAAATAGTGCAAACATTTCTACCCACAATACATTTTCTGTTCAGACATACCAACGTAACCTATCAAAGGCTTTCCATCACAATTCCTAACTAAACTACCATAACCCGATCTGTTTGAGTTCATTGAACCATCACATGAGAGGACCCAAAACTCATTTGGGGGTCCTAGCCAAGTGAAAAGAACACATTGCCAATCTGCTGTCACCATCTTCATATTCCACTCTTCAGCCATGTGTGATAACAAGGGATTATTAGCCATGATTTTCTCTAAATGCTTTATTTTAACTTCCACATCAAACATAATATCAACACATACTCCTCCTTGCCAAGTTGCTGAAGCATCTCTAGTTGCATTCTCTCTATAAATGGTATATGGTGCCATTGAGAGATAGTTTAGCAATGGTGGTAGCCGTACCATGCCCTAGAAATGTATTCATAATCCATTTTAACTCATCAGCAAAAACTCTAGCCCATTTTCTGTATGGGTGCAACTTCCTCAATATCTCTTCCCAAACTCCGCTCGAGAGGGGACAATCAAAAACCAAATGCTCCAATGTTTCTCTACTATTCTAACAAAAGAAGCATTGGGATGTGTTTAATATTCCCATTTTACAAAGACGAGACTGAGTGGGTAGTCGACCTTTGCAAACTCTCCAATTGAGAAAACTATGTTTTGGGATGAATTGTTTGCACTAAACTATAGAAGAGCAGTCCACCTTAGCGCCATGCTCCCTTACTATCTCCCATGCTGATATTGCTGAGTATGTGCCATTCGGGTTTGCTATCCAAACAACCATATCCTTGTCCTCTGGGCTAAGTAATTTAATTCTATGCAATAAGCTCCTACCTCCCTTAACTCACTTGATCTTGTAGGAAAAGGTCTTTAGCTGCTATCTACCAAGAATCTTTCAACCTTTGTCAATCTATCCAGACCTACATCATATTGATTTTGATCTCCAAATGTGTTAATGAGAACCCCATGTGGATGCCAGTTGTCAAGCCACAACCATGTATTATTTCCATTGCCTATCAATTTACTTCATATGAGGTTCTGCTTTTTCCCTTAATTTTAGCAACTTCCTCTAGGACCAAGAGCAATCATTTGGGATTTTTAACGTCCAGATAGAGTTCTGTTTTAAGTATTTTTCATGTATCCACTTGACCCACAAACTATCTTTTTTTGTCACTATCCACCACAATTGCTTCATGACTCCTACATAATTCATATCTTTCACTCTCCTAATATTGAGTCCTCCTTTATCAAGAGGTTTTACAAATGGCATCCCAATTAACTTCATGAATCTTCTTTGCTAAATCCAGACCTCCCCATAGAAATTTGGCAAATATAGACTCTACCTGTTTTTGAATTTTTCTTGGCAATCTAAACACCCTCGCCCAATAAATGTGGTAGCTTTGAAGAATGGATTTGAGAAGGGTCAGGTTCTCTACAAAAGACAGTGGTCTAGTCTTCCACCTTGTTAGCCTTTACTTGATCTTATCTACTATGCTTGAGAAGTCTTTAAAGGAGAGTCTGCCTGCAATTAGTGGAACACCAAGGTACTGCATGGGAATTGAGCCAATTTGATAACCCGTTATTTGTTTGAGTTGCTCTATCATGCTTCTTGGTAGTCCCGCAAAGATCTGGGTGGACTTTTCTTTATTCACTTGTAACCCTGATATGCTAGCAAATGTGTCCAGAATGTTGTTGATTGTTTTTAGGTAACTTGTATCCGCTTTTGAGAAAATCATCAGGTCATCTGCAAAAACCAAGTGAGACAAAGAAATACATTTGCATTTTGGGATTAATGAAATATTCCCCTCTCAGACCCGTTTTCAAGGAGAGAAGAGAGGACTTCTATAACAAGACAAAAAATAAAGGGGAGATTGTATCCCCTTGTTTGAGGCTGCATGTGCCTAGGAGAAACCTTTGGGACTGCCATTTATCAAGATGAAAAATCTTGGACTTGTTATGCACCCAACCAATGAATTGCTCAAGAAAGTTCATGTTTTGGAGGGTAGCCTGAATAAAATTCCAAGATAGTAAATCATAGGCTTTCTTTAAATCAATCTTCATAATGGCCGCTGAACTATGGTTTGATCTCTCAAATCCCCTAACCACTTCATGACATAGTATAATATTTTCAATAATAGATCGCCCTTCTGTGAATGCAGTTTTATTCAACCGAACCAAAGATGTAATCACCAATTTTAGTCTATCTGCCATGATCTTTGTAATGAACATGTATAACAAAGTTGCATAGAGAGATGGGTCTATAATCACTCAATCTAAAAGCATCAATCTTCTTCAGGATAAGAGATATAAAGGTAGCATTTGTTTCCCTAAATATTCTCCCTGTGTTAAAAAAATGTCTAACAGTAGCAATCACATTAGGGTCTATAGTCTCCCAAGCACTTTTGAAGAAAGAAAGAGTAAATCCATCTGGGCCCAATGCTTTGCCTTCTTTACTATTCCAAATAACATTTTTTATTTCCTCTTCAGTAAACTCTTTTATCAACATAGATTTTTCATCTTCATTCAGCACTCTATCAACTTCCCATTGATTGGTAGTATCATTGGTCCTGTTTAGCAACCCCAGAATATTTTTAAAAGATTTTTTAGCTTGATCCCTTAGTTCCTCTTCATCCTTAATTATCACATTATCTTCAGATACAATCCTCCTCATGTGATTTTTATTCCTTCTAGCCATAATGGATTGATGAAAGAATTTGTTATTCTGATCTCTCAACTCAAGCTACTGCATTCTTGACTTTTGCTTAAGGAATACCTCTTCTTGCTTCAATGCTTCCAAGTATTCTCTCGTCACCTTTTTTTTTAGAGCTGCTAAATTATTGTCATTTTTTTGGAGGCACCGAACATCTTGGATTTTGAACATCTCTTCTTGTAATTGTTGGACCCGCACATCCATCTGCCCAAAGGTTTCAATATTCCATTTTTTTAGGGCCGATTACACTACTTTCATCTCTTCACTACCCAAAAGAGTGGACCACCTGTGATTTGGATATTCTATGCATCTCTTACGACTTGTTGGAAGTTCTCATGATGAGTCAACATGTCAAAGAACTTGAATGGTATTGGCCAAGATTTCTTGCATTCACTTGTAGTAACAATACGTGGGCAATGGTCTAAAACTCCAAGTAGTGTAAAGTTTGCATCCGACCATAGGAAACAATCATTCCATTCTCCATTTCACAAAGCTCGATCTAGTTTTTACTCTACACTTCCTTTACCCATTTTTTTATTCCACCAAGTTAATTTTTGTCCCCACCATTTTAGATCTTTAAGATTAGCTTCTTGTATACATTAATTAAGTTCTTCCATTGCTTCAAAGTCTGGGGACCAGGGGAACACCACCAACCTTCTCATGTCCAAACCTAACACAGTTGAAATCTTCGAGCACTATCCACGGTATATTTGTCTTCATTTGGTTTATTGTAGCCCATAATTCTTTTCTATCACCTTGATTATTTTCAGCATAGACTGTAGACACTTGAATCACCCGCTTTTGGATTTTACAATTTACCCGACATGTAATCATTTGAGATGAATTTTGGAGAATATCCACATCCACCTCATGGTCTTTAAACAAAAACTAGATTCTTCCATTCTTATGAAATTCATAATTTGAAATATGATTCCATTCTCCAAATGATTGTTGCAAGACCTTATCTTTGTTGTCCTCCTTTACTTTAGTCTAAACAAGAATATATAAAGTTGGATTATTGGATTTAATTTCTTTGACAATCTCTGCCCTTTTTGCCAAAGTATTCAAACCTCTCACATACCATGACATTATTTTAAAACATGATGGGCATGTTTGGATGTGGAGGTTCCCTCATCTCTCTTAGGAGCTATTGCACTTGTCTCAAGACCACCTTTCCCTTTCTTTACTGATTTCTCCAAAAATGATGAGGAATAGATTTACCTGAATTAGGATGTTGTTGTTGTTTGAGGATTGGTAGATTGGATTTTTGCTCCCCTCCTCCTGTTACATCTGGACGTGTTTCATCTAGTTCTCTACTAGAATATACTTGTTACTCCATGAGTTATGTATGCTTTTCCTTCTCATTCATCAAGTTTTCTATTCCCCCATCATGTGTTCCATCTCCCTCCTCCAGGGACGCAAGTATATCAAACCTATTCATTGTAGGTTCTTCAGCTAGAGGAGCTTTCTGAATCCCCTTTTGCCTTAGATCCTCTCTTTCATTTAGATTATTTTCCATCAGTTTTTTAGTGACCTCTGTAGCTGCTCTTTCTTTTGGCCTCCATAGAGACTACTTAGTCTTGACATGTTTTAGGCATTGTTGATCACTATGTCTAAAGCAAAATCATTTGCTACATCTTGAAGGCTTCCAATCAAACATTAGCCTCTATGTATGCTTCTCACCCTTCTTAGTTTGTATGTTAATTTTCTCCATGAGAGGTTCATCAGCATTTATCTCAACACATAACCTTGCATATGATAGTCTCTCCTATGATTTTGTATAGTGATCAGTATACATGGGTTTCCCCAAAACACTCCCAATGATGCTCAAATTTTCTACTGACTAGTATTGGAAAGGCAAACTTGTGAGAGAAACCCACATTGGAATGGTCTTTAGATTAACCTTCTCCATCTCCTCATCCTTGCTCCATGCACGAAGGATTAATGGTCTACGAGCCACCATCCATGGTCTAGTCTCAAGGATACATTGTTTGTCTTCATCGCATGAGAATCGAAAGACAAATATATCAGTCTCCATTAAGAAGATTTCTACGCTACCTTTAAGTTTCTAGATTTTGGTGAGAACCTCCTTGACATATTCATAACTAGGTCTACGTCTAATGAAATTCCCTATCAATGTGTTCTTCCACTGATTAGCTTCATCATCCACCGCTATCTGGGAGTACATGGCTACTTTGCTGTTAGCCTCCATTCTTGGAGCCACGAACTAAAGATTCAAACCTTCATCCAATTTTTGTGCTGATCCAAACAAGGTTCTCCATGATTGATTATGGGGAGTTTTCTTCATTGGGATTTCCCGTTCAACACCTTGTGATGCCTGCATCTCATCATTCTGATATTGTCTCGCCTAATCATCAGAGTCATTTATCTCCCCATAATTTCTTGAAATCGGATACAATTCAAGAAATTTTCCAAGATCTTTCTCAAAATGCCTTCTGATCGTAGCATCTTCCACCATAGTGTTCATCACCCCTTTCCCTTTAATCATCCTGGTGATCGAGACTTTAACCAAAATTTGAATCTCATTCTTCTCTGTGCTTGGGATGCAGGTGGTGTTGCAGGGGACACAGATATGCCCTTTACTAAGGCTGGAGGGGAGCCTGAGGTACGCACAGAGCTGGTGCCTAGTGGTGTTGTGGAGGTGGCCCCTTTGCAGACAGACGAGGGTGGTTTATTCAAGACTAGAGGGGGTAGTGGTCATCATTGGGGTGCTAACACTGTCCGTTGTGGAATGGTTTGGTTTTCATTTTGTTTCATTCGTGGGATGTCTATGTAATCTACATCATCGCATTAAGTATACTAGGAAAAAGGGGTGAGAGATACCCAAATTTAGATAAGAAAGTAAAATCCAGTCTTAATTATCTAAAAAATAATTTGGACTAATTTTATAAAA
>JAOXJP010234890.1:0-10093 GCA_025762735.1 Platanus orientalis
AGACAGTATCTTACCTATGGAAGACTAGGAAGCTAACAAACCAAACCAAAAGACTAGGAACTATCCTAACAACTTGCAAGCCGTCAATAACCTCTTTTATTGTGGAACAAGAAAATCATCTAAGAGAAATTCAGGGATACTATTCAATGTCCAACTCGCATGGCTCAACTATGTTGTGGGCAAGTTACATTCCCCATCTCAAAATCCGGTTCGAGGACGAACCGAAAATGGTTTTTTTTTTTTCCAATTATGGACAATCTCCTTGGCATGCATATCATTGGCTTCCTTTACCCCTTGCAGCATCAATCTAAGGTCTTCCACCTTAGCAAGAATATCTAAACCTCCCCTATCAGCAATTCCACAAATTTGGCATGGCTGGTGAGAATAACTCATTTTCAAAATCAATTATTTTAGTGCCAAAAACCATCAATTCTGAAACACTCTCTGATGTACCTCCTGACCTTGCTTCATCACACACTAATAATCTTTCCTGACATCACTCCACAGTCTCTAGAATCTGATTTTACCTTGTTGGATGAAGATAAAAGTTGAACTGGAAGGTAGAAATTCTCTTGTTTCCTTTCTCCACATTTGACTGAATAATCATAAGCCATTGGCTTATTCAAATTGAACGCATTGATATTCCAGCAGTTGCACACCACTGATCTGAAGAATTCTTGAAGGGGGGTTCCAGTGGACAAGCCTTCAAGCCTCGCATCAACAAGTTTCATTCCTCAACATTGACCTTCTGAAGTTTTTCCAAAGATATCAGTTCTTCAGTTCCAGCAGTTACACACCACTGATCTGAAGAATTCTTGAAGGGGATTCTAGTGGACAAGCCTTCAAGCCTCGCATCAACAAGTGTCATTCTTCCTATCATATTCTGAAGTACATTCTTCAGTTCTTGTAACCGCTGCCCATTTGCTTCCGTTGTAGTCCTTATTGAGATCAAAATTTCCTCGATTTTGACCAATCTACTTTCCTTTGCCACGGCGGAAAAGCCAATCTCTGATACCATTATAACGTCCCTGCTATAGACGTTAAAAAATGCGAGTTCTTCGAGGGACGCAACCTCCTTACGTTAGAGACGTTTTTGGGATTTCAAAGATAACCTCTTTCATTAGATAACTTCAAAATAAATAGTCATCTAGGAAGAAATCAGATTACACCAACAAAAGAAACTAACATATCTTACCTACAGAAGACTAGGGAGCCAACAAATCAAAACAAAAGACTAAGAACTATCCTAACAATTTGCAAGCCGTCAATAACAACTCCTTTTATTGTGAAACAAGAAAATCATCTAAGAAAAATTCGGGGATACTATTCAACGTCCAACTCGCTTGGCTCAACGATTCTCACCCAAACCCCAAACAAATCAAAGACTGAAACAGAAGGAATGTCAAACCAAAAACACTCAACTCACATCCATCTACCAGAACAACACAACCACAATTCAAATCCATCACAGAATCAAAAAACATAAAACGATCAAAAAATTAAAATATAACAAACCAGCGTTAGCAAAGAGCAGAGTAGGGTCATTGACGGGGACGACTGGGCTAGACTTCCAATTGACATGGTTCTTCCCTTCGAAGAAGCCGAAGAACGTATCCCTAACCTTGTTAGCAGACCACTCGACCGTCTGAGATTCCATTCCAGGCATGGTGGTGGAAGACGATGACGAGGAAGACGGAGCTGAGAAGAATATCGTTTCGGCGCAAACCCCAGCCCTAACACTAGCGAGGTGGGCGTTTGAGAGCGAAATGGAGCGAAGAGAAGAGGGTGAGGACGTCGCTGCCGCTACCACCACACCACTAGTAACCCTAGCGATTCTCCGATAGCCCATCCATAAGACACCAGTGTGGCTGGCTTTTTCTAGCTTTTAAACCGGGCCGGAATCTGGTGGTTGGAGTTGTCGTGTTGACCGGGTCGATCGTTGATGTGTGAGGTCTAACCATGGTTTGGGTTGTTGAATCTGTCACCCAATGAAAGGTTTGGCATATGGATGGATCTCCCTTCTTGTGGGAAAAATTTTGATGAAAATGAATTTCGTGAAAACTGTGCAAACGGCATCATGGTGTGGACGCATCAGCACCAAAAAGTGATAAGTGCCCCCAAAAAGTGCAAATCACTTTTTGATACTCGTGGTTGAAGTTGTCATATTGACCGGGTCGATCGTTGATGTGTGAGGTCTTACCATGGTTTGGGTTGTTGAATCCATGTCACCCAATGAAAGGTTTGACATATGGATGGACCTCCCTTCTTGTGGGAAAAAATTAGATGAAAATGAATTTCGTGAGGAAAACGGCACCAGGGTGTGGATGCATCAGCACCAAAAAGTGCTAAGTGCCCCCAAAAAGTGCCAATCACTTTTTGGTACCGATGCGTCAGCCCCTTTGGTGTCATTTGCACAGTTCTTATGAAATCCATTTGCACATAATCCGAGCCTCCATCTAGTATTCCCATTTGGTCTCCCTAGGGGTGGGCATGGTGGGGCGAAAAGGTCCGACCCGAGGCCCAAACTTTTTATTGAGGGTCGGGCTTGGGCCTATCTCATCCAGACCTGAAACCTGAACTTTTACATACATAATATATATGTATTATATATAATATACTAATTAATTTTAAAATATCAATATTATATAGCTTAATTGAAAAAAATGGTTTTTTACAATAAGTATTGGGTTAAGTCCAAGTAAAATCAATGATTTTTAAAATAAATAATCCTTAAAATTTAAATATACAGTTTTCTATGCTTTTTTGAAGCTAGTAAAATTTTGTAGTTCAATTAATTAAATCATTGGTTATTACATAATAGGTCCATGGTTCAAAATTTCTTGAAATTTTCCTACTTCAAAGGGTAACAAAATGAAATACAAGGGGAATCCAAAATTTCTTCGAAAATGTCACTAAAAATATGTTGATATTAGTGAAACATTGACGAAATTTTGGCAAAGTTTCACCGATATTGATACTTTCGACAATAATTATTATGCATGAGCTACACCGATGTTAAATCTATTGTTTGCTATGATTTTCGATCTATTGATTCTATACCAAAAATAATAACACCACTTAAAACCTTTCTAGTAACAATATTGTTTAATTTCTATTTATAAAATAATTCAAATGATTTCTTTTTTAAAAATGATAAAACATATATTTATATAATTAATTTTTTTTTTGGAGTATGTATGCTTAAGTTAGATATGTGCTACGAAAACTATTGTACAACTTTGTTATGTAAAGTTTGTTTACAAAATGACTAATTTAAGATGAATCATGACATGTTTGATGGTCATTTGTCTAAAAAAAAGACTAGTAACCATTTGTTTATTATTTTAATTTATTTGTACATGACTTAAATGTTTTATATAGTTATTTGAGTCCAAAGTGTGTAATCATGCTCAACATAGATTGAAAATTTCATAACAATTCACATCGAAATTTTCATAAATTTTATAATATTTCAAAACATTCTAATGAAATTTCCATTAATCTTCATGACAAAAAATCCATCAAAATCGAAATTTTGAACCTAGGTCTAGAGTTCAAACCTACATCTCAACATTAATGTTTTTTTTAATTCATGGGCTGGCCCGAAGCCCAGCCTGAGGCCCAATCAATTAATTAGGACCATGCCAGGGCATAAGTTTAATAAAATTTACTGGCCTGAACCCGATCTATAATTATAGGGCTCGGGCTGGGCCTACCATGGCCCGGCCCAAGCCTGACCCATGCACACCCCTACTTGTTTTCTACATATTATCGGTATGAACTCATATCCCACCATATGTGATTATGGGGACAAAAGCAAAAATGTTGAATTCATGGGTCTAACAACTCTCATAGAGTCTGTCTTTTCAACCACCCCTAATTATCATCTTATGTCTTTTACTCCCCAAAAATTACCATTATTTCTACCGACACTTATGGAAGGATTTTCCTTTGGGGCCACACTTCTTAAATGAAAAAAGATGTATCTTCCGAATTGAGACACTCTCTTTTGTGAGATTGGAGAATTAACTGCCAAAAATACTCACCTTCGTGACCTTAGCTTCCTTGCCAAAAAAATCTAACCTTTATGAACTCAGCTTTCTTTGTCCAAGGATGGTCCTTCCTCATGAATCCTCCTTTTGTAACAAGATTTCACTTCAAATATACAGTCTTTCCTCTTAGTTTCTTTCCACCCACAAACTTAAACCCACCGATTCTTGCATGTGGAATCCTTTGTACTCTAACTGTGTTTATTTCTTTGCAATAACCTCTTTGTTAATAGGATCGACACTTGAACAATTTATTATTTCTTTGCAATAGAATATTTACTCATGACATGCACGCAGGATTCCACATGAAAGAATAGGTATGCAGGTGGGATCTATTGATAGAACAATTCCAAGTTAATTGACATTCTAGCCATTGTTATTTCATATATATGGTTGTGTAATGTGTGAAGTTTGATTTGTTGGGTTAGCATCAGGATTTTTCAACCCAAAATCTGACTCGGATGCAACCCGAATATGAAAATTTAACTTGTTTTTTTAAATGTTTTTATGTATCGTATCCGTGTAACTATTAGGTTTTTTGGGGTATTTATATATTTCATTTTAGGGTTACATGCAAAGAGGTGAGCGGTTCTGAAATTATAAATCATTTCTAACGAGTTTTCTTTCTAATAGTGAAAGTTTTATCTGTGGCTCCATGGTTTTTTCTCAAACTAGAGTTTTCCGCGTAAATCTTGTATTGTGCATGATTTATCTTTTGTTGGGTTAATGTCTTGTATTCAACCCGGGATGATGATCCGAAAGACCCGAATATGACCCGAAAAAATTTTCTAACCCGTTTTGTATCCACTTTAGGGTCTAGATTTGACCCGCGCAGATTAGGGTTTTGGGGGTTTATATTTTGGGGTTTTCTCATTTTCCGTGCCATCACACTATTCATTGTAATCTCTATTCTTCGATCATAGTGAAAGCTCTTCTCTGTTTTCGCCCGTGGACATAGGCTTCAAAGCCGAACCACGTAAATCGTCTTGCTCTTGTGGTGTGATTGTTTTTTGCTTTATTTTCTCTCTTCTTGTTTGTTGCATATGATCATAGATCTAGGTTTCCACGTAACAACTTTAAATAGAAAAAATGAAATCACAAATATACAAATGCTGTACCCCTTTTCCTTGGGATTTGTCGAGGTAGAAGCTGCAGTTCAAGCCCTGTCAGTCCCATGATCTTCATAAAGCCTTTGGTTAGGGTCATTGTAGTATGCAATTTATCCTTACATTATTCTCAGTTAACTATTCTATCAATGCATAATGAGTTTGTCAAGTATCTTTGAATAGTTTTCACTTTTCATAGGCAAGACTTGAGAGTTGCAATTCATCAACCTTCCTAGGTCCTTTTTCCAAAACATCCTGGATTACGTAGGAGGAAGGGAGATCCCATGTGACCCATTCGCTTGCTTCATGTGGGTGATTTACTATTGGGACGTTATGCCATTGGATTTAATCTCAAAGCCAAGTGAGATTGGACTTGGTCCCATGCTTTGATTTCATTGATTGCACATAAGCCAATTTCAACAAACCAACAAAGCTCTAAACTCCGAATCCTGCTATTAATTGGCAAGTTTATGAGGAGTTTAGCAGGCCCAATAAACAATGACTGACCAGAACAGGACAGTGGAATTGGTAAACGTTCTTCACATACAAGTAGAGTGCAACTTGGGTCAGGCTAACCCGGACCCTATCTCAACCTGACCTTGGGCTGGGTTGGTTTTGGCTTTTAATATATTGGGTTAAGCTCAGGCTGGGAAATGCCAACCCCATCTAGCGTCGGGTTGGGCACACTGGGGGTGCAGCCAACCCAACAAAACCTGAATATATACACTGTTGTTGTATGTACTTGTGAGAGGAAAAAACATAACTCAAAAACAGTCCTTGGTAATAAAGTGACAAGAACATGAGTTTTTTTTTAAATTTTTTTTGGTATCCCAAATAGTTGGGATAAGGCTGTTGTTGTTGTTGTTTTTTAATTTTTGATAGAAATTAAAACATGAGTTGGTCTTCTCTTTTTAAGAGGTCTTATGTTCAAACATTTAAAGCCTAACCCAAGCCAACCCGAGTTGTGGCAGGGTTGAGGTTTTCACTCCTCATATTGGGATTGGGTTGGGTTGGACTAGGGTTCACATCAACCCACCTAAGCAGAGCCCTAGATATAAATACATGAGTACTTATTTTATGTGCACACCTCAAAAGAAAACATAAATAAATACAAAAGGGGAAGAACAATTCTCTTTCTTAATATAACATTACATTTTCTTTGCCCCTAAATCCAAAAAATGAAAATATAAAAATAAAAAGAGAAATGGGGAGGCGGGGGGGGCAATAAAAGGTGGAAAGTTGATCCAAAGAGTGAGAATAATTTAGTGCCACTAGTTATAGTTATTTATATGGAATTCAGTAAGGTATCATTTGTCTTGTGGTGTTACTTGTCATGGATTCTTTTGGATGGAAGAGAACGATGAAACACGTTTATGCATCGACAATGCCACTTTTAAGACCCAAAATGTAATACACAACCATCGACAATGGAAGAGTATTAACGGCAAACAATATGAGTACTGCCACTACGACGAACTTAATCCTCTCTACATTTATTTGAATGGCAGACTGGTCTAAACAACCATGCGGAAGCCAGGCTAAGGCTCCAATTTTGATTGTTGATCTTTACATTCTTTTTTTTTTTAAGAAAGACTGTGGTATGAATCTAAATCCTAATAGTCTACATACATTAAATTAAAGAAGAAGAAAAAAAAGGAGATCGTCGATGGTTGTGGAGTTGTTTAAAGAGCTAAATCTCGTTAAAGTCTGTTATACATATGATGTGTTTCAGTAGATGTTTTAACAATTTTTTGAAACTGAAATACTAATTTCCAGAGAATCCGGACTCTATACACACGGGAGGGCCGGGGGACAGGGAGAGATAGTATTCATTTCTACATAAAAAGTTACTTGTTCCTTATGCTACCAGTATACAAGAAAATAATTTTAATCTTAATCCTTCTTTCATTCCTATTATATGTCAAGAATGCTTTCCTACATGCCATATTGTTGTGACACGCAGCAGAAGGGAATCGGATTCAAGTATGTAATGGCATGAAACAAAATGAAAAAAATAGTAAACAACAAAGAACAATCACACAACACAAAATTTAACGTAGTTAAAATAAGATTTCCTATATCCATGGGTGAAGACAATCAATAACTTTTACTAAAATAGATAAACAAAAGCACAAAATGCACAAAACTGTTCATAAAACCATAAAAAATGTTCTTGCTTCAACTTGGCATAAAAAAAACCCATGAAACCATCTTCTTATAGTGGTACACATCCCAAGAAACCCTACACCCCAAAATACCCTCCAAAACTGTTTAAGTTGTTGGACCAAAATGGATCATATTGGTTTTTTCTTTAAATTGTCAGCCGAGTTGTTTTTGGGTTGAAGGCAAGACAATTTTCCAACAAATTGTCTTCAACTAAACCAAACTGAACAAAGCTCCTTGATCATTTTCTCCACCAAATTTGAAGGGTACAATTCAATTATCTTTCAAACTGATTAAGTCCAAGCCACCATTGAACTCAATCAATGAAATTGGCTTTATCAACATATCTGCTAACTTTTCAACACTCAATGTCACGCCCTAAAACCCGTATGCAAAAATCAAAGTATAATATAGGAAATACACATGCATAGTGTCACGGATCTCGGAGTGTGACATTACTCTTTCCTTGTGGAATGAGTGTCTTACTTACTTACCTTACTTATTTGTAGTGTATATTTTTTTTCATTCTTTTATCCAATTCACATTCTCCATTAGCAAAACATTCACAACGAATAATATAATCATAACAAAACATCCATCATCATCAAGTGCAATGGAATATATTATAATGCATTCTAAACTACCTAACGAAATAAACTAATAGTCTTCCTAAACATCCATAACAATAAGATACTAATCTCAAACCATACAGTTAAACATAACCATAAATATATAATCTATGTCATAAAAGGGTCATCCAACGGGCCACATAACATTCATCATCTCATCACCATCAAAACTATTGAATAAAAAAATTCATCCCATCTCAATTGACCCCTGTCTCATACATAATGTGCTAAAACTAAAACTACACAAAAATAAAATAACATTAATGATCATCTCGCTCCATCAAACCTACTCTAGAACCCGACCTGCAAAAACCCAAATTACAGGACGTCATTTGAAATGAGGTTAAAAATATGGATAAGCTATAAAGTCCTTGAGAGAACATACATAATGTCCCACAAAATAAATCAAATGTCACGAGTAAGGAATGATACCAAATCGGAACAAATGTAGCATATAAGAGATGAACTAACTACAACAATAATTAGAATCTAATAAGAGTGTTAAATGTATACGAGCCAAAACAACAAAAGTTCATAACTAAAACAGATAATATGTAGCTCATAAGGAAAGTACACTTGCAATGTAATGTTTGCTACAAAATACTCATACATAAATAGGCCTTAGCACCTCTCAATAAGTTGTCTTAGCTAATAGATATCAAAACAGATGCATGCTCATGGAAGCCTAATGTAGCTCATAAACTCACATAACCCATGAAAGATTTTTAACAAAATACATCTCAGATCAAAACAACTCAACCCATATAAGGTTCCCGAACTAAATTTCATCAAAACACCTCATATCAAATCTAACGGATTAACCCACATAGGGCCTTTGATAAAACTGAAATCATATAACCCATGTAGGGTCCTTGACAAAACTAAAATCTTGAACAGAAATGGTGAACAACTTGTGTCATCTTCACCTATTAATGTCACCTGATGATTGGATTTAGAAATGAGGTCATAAAACCAATATAGCCCACAAAAGTCCCCTAAGGCATCAATGGTTAACTCGTAAAAATCTCTCAGGGCATTAAGGGTTAGCCCGTAGAAATCCCTTAGGGCATTAAGGGTTGGTAGATAACTAATGTCATCTTTACCTATTAATGCCACCTGATGATTGGGTCTAAAACCAAATCTTTAGATATGAAACGGTACTTTGAAATCCATATGTATATAAAATAATATATGACTATAGAAGGGTATAGTGTAAAGGATGTCTATGTAACAAAAACTCATTTGTAAGACCGTGTAAAACTTGTGCTTAAAATCAAACATAAAGTAATAGTTCCTACTCACATCAAAATCAAATACTCGAAACTTATCTTTTAACTCTCCAAAACCAACAATATAAGATAAGAGTCTCAAACAAGACATGAGAATGTAATGATACTAATATGGAGCTCATCGGATCAAATGTAAGTGGAGACAATTAAATGAGAAACATAATAATAGCATTAATTGCTAACTAACATATGAAATAAAATGAGAAATAAAGCTTGAAGCCAATGAATTTAAGAGAAGAATACCAACTAATAATAATGATATGAAAAGAAATCTCAAGTATGGGAAAATCAAGGTAAACATCAAGTATAAAGAGTAGTAATCATTTTCCCCTTTAATATTTCACAAGGATCCAACAACATTATAATTAATCATAAAGAGAAACTTAGGATTCCAATGAATCTATAGTGGTAGAACAAGGAATGAGTAAATCTTACTTAAAACATGTCCAAATATAAATAAATCTAATGATACCTATATGGAATTTAGAATTTCTTGCAAACAAAGGCTTCTAAGAAGGCATAATAGAATAAGTCATACCATACAATTTATTAGAATCATCAAACATTCATAGATTTTCAAGAAGTGGTAAAAATATGTAATCTCACCCAAAATGACAATAAAAAATGGAGAAAAGTGTAGAAAAATAGAGGAATAGTATATTCAACTTAGGAATTCACTAACCCTCCATGGATTTAGTGCTTGAAATGGGGTAAACTCACTCAACTTAAAGGATAAAGCAATAAGAATGAAAAGAAAACTGATATCTCATCCAAACTAAAGATTACAAATGGATAAACGAACAAAAAGCCAAAGGAATAGCTCATTATGTATGGAAACTCATAAAATCTCATAAAAC
>JAOXJP010234891.1:0-24102 GCA_025762735.1 Platanus orientalis
AACCTAAGATGACTTCATTTCTAATTGTAGTTAACAAATCAGTATAAATTTGAATGAGTTCATTAGGAAACCATCATTCCATGGTTACAAATGCCTTAGAAGCTCAAATGAAATGATTACATTGCAGGTGGCTGCCAAACAGGCTCTAAAAGTTTGTGCACAACAAGCATTAAAAGAATACGATAGTATAAGCATGGCTAAGAAGATTGGTTTATTATCACCTGAATGTTTTTTTTTTTTTTAATATGAATTACATTATACGAGACTTGATGCATTATTTGATATTAGAATGTTAAGTAGATTTCCTAATAATCTTAGATATGACCATTGAACTACTACATATAAAGTATTAAGAGAAGTAAAAAATGTCCATGATTTGCTAGATATTTACATTAAGTAGGGTTGATGTGTATAAGGAATCCAATAAGTATTGTGCATTTCACATTTTAATCGGGAATCTAACTACATGGTGTGGAGCCTTAGCAAGACAGTAAGCAAAACATCTAAAAAAATCTTTAGGCAAATGTGATGTAATCTTTTAGCAAATCTCATGGATTGAACAATATTAATACAAGTTACTTAAAAAGGTAGATATTATACATAAGGCTGATGTGGAGGGTTGATTATACACAAAGCACAAATCTGGGACTCGTTTGGAGCTAATCTGATGGCTATTTAAGGATCAGAATAGGGACAAACAGAGGCTCTAAATGATGGTTAAAAAGGGCTTACTTTGAGGCTGAAGTATGGGGACAGAACAAGCTGGTTTAGGATCAGATCTAGGCTTAGGTTTGGGACTGATCCAGTGTACAGAACAGGGTCAGATCTGATTTGGGGTAAAAGCCACAACAGTGTATTGAGATAGGACTGTACATGTGTTGTTCAATACCTCAAACAATAAGGGAAATTCGTGGAGTTTAATGGGGTTGATCTGGGCAGATTTAGAACTGTTGAATTGGATAAAAGGGAGGGGATTTTGAGATCAGAAAGGAGTAGCGGATCAGGGACCTGATCAGAAGATGTTGCAAGTTCTGTTCTGTATTCAATGGATCTGAGTTCTTCTTGCAGAAAAATTAGAAGGAAGAAGGAAGACTCAATAAAGACTGAATCTTGAAGAGGTTGACCTCTGCAAATCAGAACAACAGCAAGAAAGAGCAAGTAGGAAGATGAAGAAAAAAAGAAGAGAGAAGAAATGGAAAGAAAGAGGGAAGAGTAATATTCCCTCTTCCTTATAAAAACAATAACTAATAACAATTTTCCTTCTTATAAAAATAACAACCCTTCAATATTAATATTCCCCCACACATGGATGTCCCCTAGTACTCTTTAGAGACTTTTAGTAATCCTATTCAAACAAATATATATTTCAGGTTTGGCTCATGGGCTATGGGGCTTTAAGATTTGGGCCTGCTGTAGGCAAATGCTCCCACTTCAATCTTAATATGAAAAACATGACCTCAGCACCTTATGCTCGTACTGACCCTTATCCTTGTGTGATGGAGAATGATTGTATGTGATGATGAAACCTCCTTAGGGGTGCTGCAGACTGACACATTATATGTTTTTGAATTTGATGCCTATGTTTGGCCTCTTTACTTTTTCAACTGAACATTTTTTTAGAAGCTTAAAGATTTTGGAAGGCACTAGAAGTTCTGGAGGGTACTCATGGGTTTTCCGATTGTTGGAAAACTACCGTGATTATGAGATGGTCAAAAAACGTGGAAGTGGGCTTTTAAGAGTGGTTTTCTCCCTCTATGATAGCTTGAACTTGTGAATGACATTAGAGATTGATTCTATGGGTATATAATGTAGTATTTCAAGAGGTAGAATTAACAATTAATTTAATCCAATATGGATGTTGTTTCTAATGGTAGTAGTCCAAAGTATAAGATTTATCAAATCAGATAATGCAATAAAGAATCAGCAATTGAAATATGCCTATGTTAAAACAAAATGATTAGTAAAGTGCTACCCTGTTATATCTTATACAAATATAAACAGCCAAAAGTATTATTCAGAACTGAAAGAGGTACCAGAACTTACAATTAAAAAAGAAGTATTCTACCTTTAGTGTCGAGGTTATGCGTACAACTTGAGAAGTCAAATCAATCTGTTAAGAGTGGAGTAGATCGAAAATGAAAAAGATAGAGCCTCCAGTTGAGTTATATGAGTAACCTCTGTTACAATCATGGCAATTTCAATTTTCTTTTCTTTTCTTTTTTAATAATTTGAGCAAATCTTAGGTTGAGGCTCCCATTGGATTCCACCTAAGAGATTGTCCATGTCAAAGATCAATGTGATAAGATATTTGTAACAGGGTATGTTCAATGGATTCTTTAAGACAAGTATAAGAAGACACAATAACATTCTATTAAAACTTCAAAAAGTCACCTACAAAATAGTAAAATATGCAGAATCAGTATCCATGGGAATATTGGCAAGTCATCTTTAGAGGCATACCATGGATACATGTGGTTACACTTAGCCCAGTTTGGTTGTCTTGAATTGTATAGAAAGAAAAGAAAAAAAATCCCACAAGAAAAGGAAAGAAAATAATCTTGAGAAATAAAAGACAAAACCAACTTTCCATTGCAACCAGATAGCTTAAAAATGATTTCTTGAGAAAAATTTGTCATGAGAAAACCATTTCATGGCAACCAGACGGAGCCTTAGTACTTAGATATGGCAGTAAATTTAAGATCCTTGCCCCTGGCAAGAAAAACGATTTGCATTTGAGAATATAAGACGGCAAGACAGTATTTCAGGTGTAAATGAACCAAGTCAGGCCTTGGGATTGCTTTTTAATATATATACCCGAGACCAATCTCAGCCTGGCTATAGTATAAACCATGACCCAAAAGCACTAGACCCCAAGACATCATTTACCTTATAAATGCAATCATGCTCATATGCAATCCAAATCACATTCACCATGGTCGTCATCATCATTCAAGATTTTGGCCAAACCCATTTGGGAGCTGCCACATGAATTCAGCTCCACCATTCCCACTATTTGCCACATGAGTTCACACCATTCAAAGCCTAAGCCTTTAAAGCATTTCAGAAGAAGCATCTACATCCCCCCTCCTTCCCTTTTCAACCTTCTACCATGTTTTCTCCCTAATCACCATAATCATTCAGTGCCGGCCATGCCAAACACTGATGGGTACCCTTTAATTCAAGTGTAGATAAAATTAGAAAATGTAAGAGAAGGCCACCAAACTCATAGAAAAGGTTTAACAATAGAAACCATGCAAACTTCCTTCAGCACCAAGGAAAAGCCAAGCCCACTCGGTTTGCAGTAAACACAAAAGCTCTGGCAATCAAGCACTCCCATATATTTACAATATAAGAAAGTAGCATTTAGCTAAGTATGCACAAATGATACTGAATAAGGAATAGTGAAAACTAAAATAGGCGTATGCCCAATGCCAACTTGAAGTTGGTAGCAGCTAGGGGAACCCTCTAGTCCTAGAATCGGCTAGTGACAACACTAGTGATTATCCAGATGAGGAATTCACAAATGCAACCGATGAGGACAACGCAGCTCAGGAAAGGGGTGATGACGAGGAAGGAGATGAGTTTATTGACGATCACGGGGTGGGTGATCATGAAGATGATGATGAGGAAGAGATTGTGAGAGTTGAGCTTGAAAGCTCAAAATACGAGGAAGGGGATGATTGAGCATCTCCTATGAATGTTTGTGGTGCTTTTTTAAGGTCACTGTGGGCATCGTGGAAAGACCCAGGGAGGGGGTTGACCTGCCCCCACTTCGGGGGAGAACCGAAGCCCGGCCTAAGAGGCCCCAAGGCTCTGGTTTCTGGAGTCGCGACCAACTTGGGTTTTTTACAGGCGGGGTTGGACCCCTGCGTCCTTTCCGAGGGAAGGGAGGATATGGGCATTTTTAGGGGCCCAAGCTAGGCACTCGGGCCTAGGGATTGACTTTCTTTACTGGTTTGATTTTCTAAGCTTTGGGTAAGTTGTTTGGTTGCGATTGGGGAAGGTGTTAGGCACCTCAATCACCTACCTTTTTAGGGTGACTCCTCTAACCTAACCATTTTCTTTTTAGATTCATCAAGTAGTGAATGAAACAAAGATTTTAATGGGGTTTTGTGTCAGTATGCCTGATCTTTCAGACATACGCCTGATCTTTCACAAATTGAAAGTTCAGGAGTATGGCTTTAATTAGTTCCCACTTGACCCTTGTTGTCAATTCTAGATGTTGAAATTTATATAAAGGGCATATTATTACAGTTTTATAGGTTTATGGGCTACTGTGAGTGTTCAGACACTTGGGGATAAAGTTTGAAACCATTTTGATCAGGTATGCCTAAAATAATCAGGTGATGCCTGCAATGCATATATGCCTGATCTTTCACAGAATAAGAAATTAGGCGTATTGTTTTAATTGGACCCTTTTTTGGTCCTATTGATGTGTCAGATGGTTGAGATTTTTATTGGACTATTTTTTAGGATTTAGGGGCTATTTATGGGCCAGTATGGGGTTGAGGGCCATTTAGTGATTTTCTATTTTAGTATGCCTGAAAAGCCAGGGTACGCTTGAAAACTGTGTATGCCTGATCTTTCAATATGTAAAAGATCAGGCGTACTATTCATTTCTCAGAAAACTAGCAGCTGGTTTTTTGGGTTTTTGGACAGTTCCTAGTGAAATTCTATCCTAGAGGGGGGTGAATAGGATTGAACATACTCTTTTTGTTCAACTTATTTTGCTTTGCCTATTTTATTAACCCCATTATTTAATTTCCAATTTGAGTGATTCAATTATCCTTAATGATTTAATTGATTAATGTTTAATTAGATAATGCATAAGGATAACTACAGTTGCATCAATCACAATGTACACAAAGCAAAGATAAATCACACAACCACAAGACAGGTGTTTATAGTGGTTCGGTACTAGGCCTACGTCCACTCCTAAAGCTCAATCCAGAGCTTCTCATAATTTTATTCAGATTGACATATAGACAATATAGGTAAAATTTACACAAAACCCTTTCTACTTGCTACGTAAGTTATACATACACTCTCTATCTCCGAAGAGCGCAATGCTCCTTTCGGTGTCCAGCGGAAGGGACTTAACCTACACTCTGTCTCTGAAGAGTGCAATACTCCTTCCAGTGTTTCCAGCAGAAGGGATTTAAACAATGAAAGATTGAACAAATACAGATTTACTTCATATAGGTTGATATGTCAATATGTACCAATGATGGATGCTCCTTCTTATGAGTTGATGTGCCTTTTCTTCCACAGTTCGAAACATAGTAGAGAATAAGCTTTTGATGCCTTGTGATTCTCCAGTTTCCTTTCAACAGATAACCAATATTATTCCCCCTTTTGATATTTGATGTAGAAAGCTTAGAAAGATATCACACACAATGATTTTCAGTAGTATAAGATCATTCAATAGTAAAGCCCTAGGCTTGCAGGCTTTCAAACTAGCCGCACTTCTTAAACTTGATTTTTCTCTTGCGTAGATGTCACTTTAGAACCTAGGGTATTATTCTCCTTTTATAAAACTAAGCCTAGCCTTAGTCCGTAGGATTAGAACATTTTCTAATGGACAAGTATTGGGAAATCTCGGATTAGAATCTCCAAATTTGGATATGTTTTTTATGAGATTTGCGACTGTGATTGATCACACTTTTTTGTGATCAATCACGGAAGTGTAAACGATCAGGCTCAAGGATCACAACTCTCGAAAAATATGAAATTGCCCTGAAATTTCACTTATGATCAATCACCAAAAAAGTGTGATCGATCAGGGGTCTATTTTGCTGAATTTTTCTATCATCTTCTTTTTTGGTTTGGTTCATTCTCTCACAATGTTTGTGGGACCAACACCAATGCATTAAGACCATTTTTACTACCTCACACCCCATCTTAGGTTTATTTCCAATTACTTTAGTGCATTGTGCAAAGTCTGGGTATTTTCTGAGGTTAGTGCATGTCATGAGCATCTATTAAGCCCTCTTTTTGTCAGTCTTCAGCCTTAGCTTCTTTGCATTGAGTCTTTAACCTGGATCTTAAATTTGTTCTTCATCTTTGGTACTTGTCTTGATCTTATAGGTCTTTAGTCCATCTTTGCCTTCTTTCTTCCGAGCTTGGAGCATTATCTTGGACTTGACACTTACTTTGCAACATAGCTATTTTGACATGAGATTGACAATACATATACCTAACAATTCATGAATAACAAAAGTGTTGCCCATGAGGCTACAAATAACCACTAGGGGACTCCCCTAGGTATAATGAAGAATACAAACCTCAAACATCTAAAAAGAGCCCCTATAGGGCACTATAAGGCATCTATACAATATCAAAAGAAATACATGCCCCTAGGACAGAGAATGATGGGTGAAACCATAGAGTCAATCATCTCCTAACTCGCTCTTAGCATCAGTTATGACCACTGGGTCTCCACCTGCATCTCCCTTATTCTCCTCACTCTCTCTCCTCCTCATCCTCGGCATCATCAGCATCATCATCATCTTCTGCTACACTACCACAAACTACATTAGCCACCGCTATCTCCTGATCCTCTGAGTAAGGATCCTCCTGGAACTGAGGTGCAAGGATATCGAAGACCTCCTCTCTCTCTGGCTCATCATTAGAGTCAGACCCATTGATTGATCCTAGCTTAATGGGATGGTCTGAATGATCATCATTGTAGTCTACCGCCAGCTTCCTCTGATTGGTGGCAAGTGTCTTCTAGTTCTTTAGAACCTTTGAGACCTTGCGCACTAGCTTGTGCAATAGTCCCATCATGGTGGACTTAATTAAGGCAAAGCTGGCCCTAGATGGGTGGTCTGGATTAGACCCATCTTCCATAGATTCCTGTGACCCATGGCTCCCATTCTTCTGACCTTTAGGTGCAACTTTGAAAGGCACCTTCTCTACTTGCATAATGTACGTGACAAGCATAGGATATGGTAGATTGCCAATGGAGTGTGTTGACTCATGAGCCTAGATCATCATGTAGCATATGATGGAGGGTAGGTCGATCCTCTAGGAGTCGAGGATGGTGTCAATAAGGTATAAGGGGTCATTAGTGAGACTTCTTCTATTGGTGGTAGGGAGGATGTTGTAGGTAAAGATGCGGTGAAGAACTTGGACTATTGGCCTACAGTCCTTATGTGCGAGCTTCTTGGACTAATTGATGAAGCGTCTGCATAGTCTCTCTACTCTCGTGCCCTTCTGCTCTAGGGTAACTTATGAGTTGGGAAGGCGATGAGGTCCTGTGTAGCTCAAGGTACCCTTAGGAGACATGAGATATAATGGGACTGACCTTTAAAGGTACCCCACTCACTATAATACAGAACAAGTTTGTCTCATTGTTGATGTCAAAGAAGTTGGTGTAGAAAATACACATGACTTCTTCTTAGATAGGCCCCGTCACTGAAATGAGAGACATCCACTGTCGTCTCTCCAAAATCTCTATTAGTCTCGTTGTACGGAGCATCTTTGGATTCACTGAGTGTTCGGTGATGACGGATCATCTAGTGAAAATCCTTTGGTATCACTTGAGGCATATGGCATCTCGATAAGGAGAGAAAGATGTCACATTCCTCTTTGAACGAGGACGAGGTGGAGAATTCACCATTGGTCTCTTCTTGAGATTCTGAGAAGGATTTAAAGATGATCCTCCTTTAGAAGCGGTCTTTTCATGCGTGGAGGCATGGTGAAAGGTGAAAAAATACTAGGGTTTTATAAGGAAAATAAAAGAACCTTTCATATGAGAGCTTTGGGAGAGGAAAAGGCCCAAAAATGAGTAAGAAATGGCCAAAAATCTCATCCAGCGCCTATTTGAATCGCATGCAAACTTTATCCCAAAAATACCACCATAATTAATTATGTGATCTATAATCGATTTGGGCGTAATCGATTACGTGAACTGCAATCAATTTGGGTGTAATCAATTGTGGATCAAGCAACCGATTGCGATTTTGGTGTTAAGCATCTTTTGCTCAAAATCCTTGGAGTGTGATCTCTCCACTCTCTACCAAAGCACTACCCTAGCTCCCTTTGATCGTTATCCACTTCTATCACTACACCCATGAACTTGGGAAACCCAAATGGTTTCCCTAAATGGTGCACAATCCTATAGCACTCCGAAAGTACTCAAACCACTTGGAATCAAGAGATTCGGTTAATATATTTGTAAGTTGATCTTTAGTCTTAACATAATCCAATGACACAACATTTTTTCCACTAATTTATAAATAAAATGGTGTCTAATGTCAATTTGCTTTGTCTTAGAATGTTTGACTATATTCTTGGAGTTGTTAGTGTCACTCTTGTTGTCTATGAATAGACTCATGATGCCTTGTTCCAACTTGTAGTCTCTTAGCATTTGCTTTATCCACAAGAGTTGGGTGCATCTACTACCGGCTGCAATATACTCAGCTTCGACAGTTGACAATGAGATGGAGTTTTGTTTCATATTATGTCAAGAAATAAGACTGTTGCCTATGTAGAAGCAACCTCCACTCATGCTTTTATGACTCTCTACATCGCTAGCCCAGTTAGTATCTGAGTATCCTATAATCTCAAATGTGGTGTCAAATAAGTTCCACAACCCAAACTCTGTAGTCCCATGGACATAATGAATAATTCTCTTAGCTGCCTTGAGATGTGATTCTTTAGGGGCAGCTTGATACCTAGTACACACACCTACACCAAAGGTAATGTTTGGTCTACTCATAGTCAAGTAGAGAAAACTCTCAATAATGCTTCTATAGTAGGTGGAGTCGACCTTGGTTCCCTTAAGGTCTTTAGTGATCTTGTCACTTGTGTCAATGGGGGTGCTAAGTTGGAGACTAGGTCTTTTGCAAACTTGGTTTAGCTCAAAAAGATGTCATCATTTGTTTGCTTCATTTGAAGACCCAAGAAGAATCTTAATTCTCCTTCCATACTCATCTCAAATTCAGATTTTATTATTTGGGTAAAACCATGAGACATCTCCTCACTGGTAAACCCAAAAATGATATTATCTACATATATTTAAGCTATGAGTATGTGACAATTTTTCTTTTTAATGAAAAGTGTTTTATCCACACTTCCTTGATCAAAATGGTGATCAAAAAAGAATCTAGTGCGTCTCTCATACCAAGCTCTTAAAGCTTGTTTGAGACCATAAAGTGCCTTTTTGAGTCTGTATACATAGTTTGACAAGTGACTATTTACAAATTCTGTAGGTTGCTTGATGTACACTTCTTCTTGAAAAATTCTATTTAGGAATGCACTTTTGACGTCCATTTGATATAGCTTAAATTTCAAATGACATGCTATGGACAGGAGGATCCTAATGGAGTCTAACCTCACAATAGGGGCAAATGTCACTTCAAAGTCTATGCCTTCTATTTAGACATACCCCTTTGCAACAAGTCTGGCCTCGTTCCCCATCACTGTACCATGTTCATCATGTTTGTTCTTGAAAATCTATTTGGTATCAATGACATTCTTGTAAGTTGGCCTTTCGATGAGAAATCATACATCATACATTTGAAATTGATTTAGTTCCTCTTGCATGGCTAAGATCCATTCAGGATCATTTAGAGCCTTTTTAATTTGTTTTGGCTCTATCTTGGATGTGAAGCAAAAGTGACTAAGGATATTTTCAATTAGTCTCATATTCTTCACTCCAATGTTGGGATCACCAATAATGTCACCTCATAACAACCCCTTGGTGAGCCTCTTGTCCTTGAGCTGAAGTTGAATTTCTTTAGTGTCATCTTCAGAACTAGATTGATAAGAGTGCTCTTCTTGATCCTCTTGGGATTTCTCAATTTCCAATTGAGATGAGCTCTTATTCTCATGATTAGACAACATCATAAGCAAGTTTCATTGCTCATAGGTTGCCTCAAAGTCATCTACTGCTAAATTTATCGACTCCTCCACAGTGTGAGTCCTAATGTTGTATACACGGTAGACTCTACTAGTAGTGGAGTATCTTAAGAGCATGACCTCATTGCTCCTTCCATCAAACTTTCCTAGATGTTCTCTATCTCGAAGAACATAGCAAGTGCTATCAAATACTTTTATTTGACAATTGAATTTTTGCCACTCTATAATTCATAGGGTATTTTATATATACTCGGTCTAAGATAGACACGGTTAGAGACATAGCAATCTGTGCTAATTGCCTATGCCCAAAACCTCTTGGCTTTGTTTTTGCTAGTAAGCATTGACGTAGTCATGTTGAGAAGAGTTTTATTCTTCCTTTAAGCCACTCTATTTTGTTGGAGAGTTTTAGGGGCTTAAAACTCATGTTTTACTCCTAACTCTTCACAACAATTTAAGAATTTATGATTCTCAAATTCTCTTCCATGGTCACTTCGAATTCTCTTTATAGTTAAGATCATTTTTAACTTGAAACCTCTTGCAAATGTTCAAGAATTCATTGAAAGCCTCAAATTTCTCTCTTAGAAATGCTACCCAAGTGTACTAGAGAAATCATCAACCATAACTATGAAATACTTCTTCCCACCTAAACTCTTCGTTCTACCCAAGTCCATATGAAGAAGTTTTACGAGGGTTTAGTAGTCCTTATAGATGTAACTTTCTTTTGAGAGACTCTAATTTGTTTTCCCATTTGACAACTTTTACATGTTGGGTTATCAATCTTGCTTAGCTTGGGAAGGTCATTGACTATCTCCTTCTTGCTAAGTCTTACAATATCCCTAAATTTGAGGTGTCCTAATCTTTTATGCCAATGATTGGTCTCATCCTTTTAGGTCATAATATGTGTCCCCTTGTTGACAATGGGGTTCAATGACATAGAAATTGTCACTCGTCCTCACTCCTTCGGCTAGGATGTATTCTTTGTGATCCTTGATCACACATCCATCTTTGTCGAACTATAATTTATAGCCTTTATCACATATTTGGCTAATGTTTATCAAGTTGTGCTTAAGACCTTGCACATAAAGAGTCTCGGTGAGTTGTGGAATGCCAGGGGCTGCTATAGTTCCTACCTCAAGAATTTTGGCGGTGTTTCCATCACCAAATGTGACATATCCACCTTGAGCATCCTCAAGTTTGGTAAATAGGTTTCTCTCAATGGACATATGTCTAGAATACCTACTATCAAGATACTATATTAATGAGTTTATGGCTCTTAGTGCAGTGTGAATGACCAAACACTTTGGGTCATCCTTTCTCACCCATACTTTCTTGACATTTAAAGGTTTAGAGACTTGCCTTTTGGCACTTTGTTAGGTTAAGTCCTTCTTTCTTTGAAGGTTTCTATTTTCAACATTTTGAAAATAGTTTCTCTTATTAACATTCTTCCCATTTTGCATTCTTTTAGTTTGGATTCTTTGGAATTTCATGTCATTTGCTATCTTTCTACAATCCACCTTAATGTGCCCTTTTAAGTCATAATAGTATCAATAGAATAGGAGCCTTCTAGGTGCATGGGATCGAGTTTTCTTCCTTTTAGTTTGTTCATTATAGAAGGATTGTTGGATTCTTCTAGGTTTCCTATCTTGACTAGGTTGTGCCTTAGTCTTCCTAGAAGTTGAGGCATTCCCTTGGAGTCCTCTATACATGGAAGCCTTGTTTGCTTGAAACTTGTTTCATGCCTCCTTGACATATGAATAAGGCTTGTTCATCCCGTAAGCTCCTTTAGAGGAAGATGTTTGGTTAGATTGAGGTTTATTCCCAACCACTTATGCATAGGATCTTGATTGCGGTTGCATGGATCTTTCCCAATCTCTACCTTGACTTATAGGTGCTTTACCTTTGAATGAGGTAGATGTTTTCTTTTCAACCTTATCTGACCTTTGATAAGGTCTTTGTGGCCCCACATTTTCTTTTCCTCTGTTAGAAGATTGTGGAGGTGGTTGAGTAGATCATTTAGCTTTAACAAAGCCATTCTTTTGTCTTTGAGTTGAAGATGAGGTAATGACCTCAGAATTATAACCTAGTCTGGTTATATCCTCATACTCTCTGCCCATAGTAAGCATTTTCTCAAACTTTCAATTTCTTTGGGTAAGCATTGAGATGTTCTTCCTCTTATCTTTTTCAAGGTATTTGATTTGTTTGAGGTAATCAAGGGACTTCCTTGTGAGTTGAACACAAGCCGAGTTGAGAAATTTGTTTATCTCATTTAGAGTTTTGACTTAGTCTTCCAACTCTTGGATGAGTAAATTATTACTATGAGACTCATCATTTTCTTCTTCTAAGGTTTTGAGCTTCTCATTAAGCTCGAGAACCTTGTTAGACATTTTTTTATTATCCTTAAGAAATCTTATCTTTTCATGCTTCCTATTATCCTTTTCTAAGCTTAGAAATACTCTAGAGTCATTGAGCTTCTTCTCTAATTCCACTATTTTTAGGCTCATCTCCTCTTTGGCATATAGGAGCAAATGATTTTCTTTGAAAATATCATTTTCTTTTTCATTTTTTGAAGAAGACTCTTGTCTAAGAGTGGAGATAGTGTCTTTGAGGGATTTTGAGTTGCTTGTTCTTATTTCCTAACTCTACACTTTGCATAAAAAGGTCATCAAATACCTCTTGTGCATCATACATCTCTTCATCTTCTTCATGCTCTCCCTCATCTTCACTTGACTTACTTGTTTCCAAAAGTGAGCTCATGGGAGTACCAAAACCCATAAAGGCTTTGATCTCTTATGAGAGAGCTTCCTCACTGCTTTGGAACTCATGTTTCGAAGTCTCGAACTCATTATCCCATATGGCACCCAATGGTTTTCCCTTTAACATGTACTTGTTCTTCGTATTGCCACAATCCTCGGCAATATATCCCTTTCCTTTACACTCATAGAAAATGGGAGATTCTTTAGAGAAGTCCTTCTTTTTGTAATCGGGATAAGACTTTCTCATCTGTTTGTTCTTGGAGTAATCCTTAGTATTTCTTTAAAAGAACTTCTTGAACCTCTTGGCAACAAGAGTGAAGTCATCATCCGAATCTTCATTTGATTAGGAGGGTTCTTCTACCTTAAGGGAAATGCCTTTCTTCTTGGTAGGTTACTTAATGGCTGCTTTAAATGTTTGGAGTGAGCCAATCAACTACTATAGTTTCATAACTTCTAGGTCTTTGCTTTCTTCTATTGTAGTTACCTTGGGCCTAAACCTTTTGGGGAGGGACCTAAGTACTTTCCTAACCACCTTAGACTCGAGAATATCCTCACCTAGACTCCTTATAACATTCACCAAGTTTAACAACTTGGCGTTGAATTAGAAAATTTCTTCATCCTCCTCCATCCTAAGAGGTTGCAGTTGTGCAATGTACAGTTGAAGCTTGGACATCTTTATGGTGCTTGTACCCTTATGGGTAATAGAGAGAAGCTTCCACATTTCCTTTGCCATCTTGAGATGAGCTATCCTCCTAAACACATCTGGGGCTAGGCTAGTTGCTATGACATTCAATGCCCTGAAGTTAAACTTCTGAGCATTTACCTCAGCGGGGGTCTACTCACTTCTCGGTTTGTTGGGCTGCGTATAGCCATCAACAATTGCACTCCATACCCTCGGATCATAGGCATTTAGGAATATCTTCATCTGAGATTTCTAATAGCCATAATTTGTTCCATTAACAAATGGAGTGGTGCTAATGGACATACCACTATCTTCTCTAGTCATCTAGGATTTTTTTCTAGGACCTTACTCGGGATGTTAAGCCCTATGTGAGTAACTTAAGTTCTGATACCAATTGAATTGCTTTAAATTAATCCTAAAGATGGGTGAATAGGATTTCTCAATTAATTTATCCCTTGTTCAATTTTAACTTGGGATTGATCTTAATCTTTTTTAACTTAGCCCAAGTGTTTATGTGCTCTAATGTGTCTACTCAAGTATTTCATCAAACAAGTTCTATGTAAAAGTAATAGAGAGTATTGAAGGATAGATACAACCAATCACATATACATCCACAAGAAGAGATTTATAGTGGTTTGGCACTCGGGCCTATGTCTACTCTTTTAAAGCTCACTACTGAGCTTAGGTATATTTCATTTAGGTACTATTACAACCTAGGTCAATATACAAACATAACTAGTTGCTCACAAACAAGCTAAACAACAACACTTGGTGTCTCCGACGAGTGTGTACTACTTTTGGTGTCTCCGACAAAGGTCATCAAGCTTTCGGTGTCTCTGGTGGAAGCAAAGCAAGAGCAATAATGAATATAAATGCAAAATCAAGTGAATATTATCACAAGTTGATTAATATTGCTAGTTGCACAAAGTAGGGTGCTTCTTATTGAGCTAGTTTGCCATGTCTACCCACAATCTCTACGTACTTAGCTCTAGTGCTCTTTGAGATAAGCCAAATGTGAGTTTCCTTTAGGAAAAAGGATCACCACAAGTTCTCCTCAATAGTACCATATGGTATTCAAAAGAAGAGAAAGAGAGAGAGAATCTAGTGAAAGATGTTAGCTACTCAAACTCAAAACCAATGGGCAATGGTGTTTTTCATAGTAAAGGATGCTCTCAATATAATAAGCTTTTGAGCTCTCTTTAAACAACTTGGAGTGCTGGAAATGTTTACCCTAGAAGGAAAAATTTCCTTTTATAGGGTTGAGGAGCACCCATGGCCATTAAATTAAAATATTTTATAAAGAGCAACATTTTGGAGCCTTGGATTTAAAAAACAGAGTTCAAATTTTGAAAAACTCTCTTTAAAAATCGTGTTTTAAAAATGCTCCAAAATTGCCTTTGTAATCGATTGCTTAATCTATAATCGATTATGGCTTATACTCAACTACGGATCTTGCAATCGATTATGAGCCTCACTCAGACTCGTAATAGATTGCTTGATCCTAAATCGATTTTAAGTCTGGGAGATTTTGTCTAAATTGATATTACAATTGATTACAACCTATGAGTTTTGGCCTCGGAAGTCTCATACTGTGCCTAGATTTCACTCACAATCGATTACGTGATCCGCAATCGATTTCACTAACATCGATTTCTTGATCCATAATCGATTGGAACTCCCATAATTTTTAAATTTTGTATTGGGCACTGTGGGGGGTTTGTCATTGGGTCTTTTAGCTTTGGCTTCTATGAGTGACCTACCACCATGTCTAGATTGATTTTGAAGTATTAGAATGATATGTAATGCATGCTTTATACCTTTCTTCTTGTGACAAATCCGAGGTAGTTACCTGTCTGCTCTTCGAGTCTTTAGTCCTTCTTATCTCCATGTCTTGAACTTGTGAGAGTGTATGACACTTACAAGATAGATATCACTACCCATTTAACCATGGGATTGACATACATCAACGACATTAATACCATTGCTTATTAAATTAAGCAAAATTGCTTAAAAGTTCCTTTAACTTGTTCTTTTAATACAAGTATCATCCATCACTTAGAATCCCTATCAAACCTTTGAGAATCAATATTTCTTGAACACAACTCAAAGATATGATTAATTATTCATCCAAATTTTATGGCAATTACAAATAATTTGTTCTTAATGTGGAAAAAACTTTACAAAAATAAAATTTTATAATAAAAATGAAATTATTTTAAAAGGTTTTATTTATTTATTATTCCCCAGAGTTTCAAGAGATCTCTCAAACAATAAATGGTAAACTTATGCATTTAACTGTGCATGTGTGAAATTAGATTCCTATCTTAGAAACTACCTAATCACTCTAATGAGTAATTTTGATATCTAATTTGATCAAAATATTGCTCAATTAACATCACTTTTGATCTATCAAAGTATTAAATACATCCACTTGAATGATTGTGGGAATCCTCAAATAAATAAGGTTACTTTGTAAATAACAAAGTGAATATAATGTCATAATTATGCGTGAGAACTTTCATAAGCATATACTTTCTGTCAATCTTGTTTAATGTATAGTCAGTGACACAAATATGTGGATGTGAAGTAGTATATTCATAACCAAGGACAAATCACACTACAAACAACAATCATCTCACATACAATGACCTTGTAAATGAGTTGTCTTGACTCATCCACAGTCAAGAGCATTCCATATGTTCACCAATGATTGGAGAGTCAGTCCTCACTTGTGGGACAATCTATATTTGTCCATAAGTTCTCTTAAGGTGTTCCCTAAGATACAACTTTCCATTGAAAACCCTGTTGCCCCATATAAAACATACATCCATCTATATATTAAGCACTATACATAATAAGTTCATTATAGTAAATCATATCGTGGATTTACAAAATAATTTTTTAACTAAAAATAATTAATTATAAATGTTGGAAGTCTAGAGTTGATTTGTAAGGATGGTAATGCTAACAACTAAAACAGGCTTAAATCAGCCCTCCCTAACCTATGTTCAACCCTATATAGAGATAAGGTCAATCTATAGTGCACAAATAATTTAAAGAGATCTAGGTATTATGCAATTGAGTTGTCAATTGGCATTCATTAATCAACATAAAAACCATACCAAACTTATCTATCATCATGAATCCTTTTAAACTCCAACCCAACAATTTACATCTTGATCGCACATACTATTGTGTTATGAAAAATTACTCCATGCATGACGAAGAAAACATAGAAAATCATTAATGATTCCTAGCATAGGTGTTTATGGAATTTCCTCTAAAGAGAGAAGTCTATGGGTTGAATCACCTCAATAGCATTTCCCAAGTGTTTGCAATGTTGGATGCCTTTCTTACCAGTGGTTCGGGTCACACCTACCAGTTTGTCACGACCTGAAACCCATACCCAAAAGGGTATAAATTTCAAAGACACAACACATCCATTCATTCAATCTTGAGATCATCTTATTCATTGCATTTAAATTTTTTTCTTCTTTTATCTTTTTTTTATCCTTACATTTATTACTTTACCTTCATTATATACTTTTCAGCACGTTGGTTAAATAAGTGCATTCCCACAAGTCAATACCTTTTCTTTTTCATTTATTCGCAGCAAAAACATATAGATCTATACCTATTCAACCTCAAGTAAAATTCATGCTGACATTTTATTAATAATATATATCAAAATCTGAAAATTCATTCCATTAAATAACTTCAAATCATTATTAGAAATCTATAACATTAATGTCAATAATCTAACAATAATCTAAACATTCAACTACTTATTACAATTTCATTCTTAAAATAAACTGAAATGACAATAGTTTGTAAATCAATAGTCCAGCTCAAATAAAACTAATTATTCCAAAGATTTAAGTCACCCATAGCCTAGTCTATAAGCCTATTCAATCATTAATCCCCATGCCTTTCGTCTTCCTCGTTATTTGTGGTGTTAATTTGAGTGAGTTTGATAACTCAATAGAAAAAAATAGAATACTTTACTGAAGTATGATCAAGATTTGCACGATAGAATTTAAAACAGTAAAACCATAGTAGAATGAAAATGAAACAATACAGATGCAAAATACTATCTTTACACTACTATTTTTTAATTATAGTTTACTTTAACATATGCTGTAAAATTACTTTTAAGCATGTAGTATTCTTTACAATCTTTCTTGACATTTTTTTAACAATTTTATATCAATTAACATTTAACACCATAAGAAAAATACGATAACAATTCAATAACAACTTTTATACATATAAACAATACTATAACAATGACAACATGATACGATATGATACATTCAAATCTCATGCATAGATGAGCTAATGACAATCTAATACAATACGATGTCAATGTCACCATTTTATCTCTGATGATTAAAGCCACATGATTTATCAATTTTATCTCCGATGAAAAGAGCCACATGATAACCGATTATAATCCCTTGTAAAAGGGTCATTTACACCATAAACCAGGTGTGATGAGCATCATCAATGTTTCCCCTTTGATGATAAAAGGTGGTCTCAATCATATAATAAAGATACAAAAATATGATCTTTACACTACTATTTTTTCAATTCTACTTTATTTTAACATAAACTGTAAAATTAATTTTGAACATATAGCATTCTTAAAAAATATTTTTTATATTTTCTTTAATAATTCTATATCACTTAACATTTAATACTATGAAAAAGATATGAAAATAAGACAATGTACAATGTCTATACTTATAAACAATACTACAACAATAATAATATGATACTATAACAATGACAATACCATACACTTACATTATTTTTAACTTTTCATCAATTTTAATCAATACAAATTACTTTTTTATATTCCACACTACAACAATATAGTCTCCATCATATACAATACAATACTAGTTAAAAAATAATGGAGTTTTTTTTACCATCTAAGTACTTTCTATGAACATTTTTTTTGTAGAAATTCAATAATAGTCCATACAATATATTAACAATGATTTTTATCGCAATTCTTATATCGATACAATAGCTTTTCAATATCTGTAACTTTATAAAAATGAAACTTTATCAATACTAATAGTCTTTTATCAAAATATTTCTTATACAATACAATTTTCACATGCTTTGATCTATATGATAGTCTATGTTTCATGGGAATTCAAAATCATATTTATACTTATACAAAACAATTACCTTTCTCTATAAAAATTTAATCGTTATATTTATAAGAAGTTCTTTAATGATTCTTAATATATTCACTTGAAAATTCATTCAAAACTTGTGTAAAACTTGTAAAAACTCTAAAAAACGAGATCAATATCTTTTGATAACTAAGAACCTAAGTAAAAATGATAGATCGTACAATTTCTTACCTCTTCATTAAATCACAACTTTGTTCCTAGCTTTATTCTTCAAAAATCCCTAAAAAATTCTTTGATCCCTAGCCATTTCCTTATTTCTCCTTTTCCCCCCTCTTCCACTCCCCTTTTTTGGTGTAAAATGAGGGTATTAGGATTTCTTTATTGTATTTATAGGGTTTTAGGTTGAATTGGGGAAGAAAAATTGAGTTTGCCCAAAAAAATCGCAATATAGGCTATTGGGATCGATTCAAATGTTTTGGATCGATCTTGGATCAATCCAACACACTTTTGTATAGGTTTTTAAGATCCGAGAGGTCCTAATTCAATCCTACATTGATTCTAGATCGATCCAAATGGACAGGTTTTCTCAGCTTTTATCACTTTGCACTAAAATGCCTATAACTCTCTCTAAAAAACTCAGAATCGATTATTATTTATTGTGTTGGAAACTAGACTTCAATACCTTTTCAACAAGGTATATGTGATCTTCTAATTCACTCGAGATTCATGTCAGTGGGCCTGAGAATGTATCCCAAATCTATAGGCCTATAAACACTGACTCCTTGTGAGAAAATTGTCATAACTTCTAGGAGGCTCTTAATCATATATCTAGATCTTTCTATAGATATATGATTTGTACTCTAATTCACTCAGGATTGGTGTCAATGGTCTTGTGAAGTTACCTAAAATACGTAATTAGGATAACTCTCAAACTTGACAAGTCCATGACCTAACTTGTGTCTTACACTTCTAACTTGGTTGAATGGATTCCTAAAACACTCTAAGATCTATATAAACATGTGAAGTAGCAAATTTACCCTTATGTGATAAAATTATAATTTTACCCTTTAAGTGGGATATGAGGTGTTATACAGTTGGCCTTATCCCAAAAGTAAAGAATAAATAAAACATCACAGATTCATGAATAGTTGTAGTCCATGGTATACTGTCCTATATTCAAACTAAGATGAATTCTAAAATAAATGGAAATAAAAAGCATGAAGATCATGCACCCTAAAATAAGGGAGCACTAACAAAATAGCTTTATTAAGAATCATAATCTTATTACAACAATCAAAACCAAAACCCATGTTGTTATTTTACATTTGTTTCCTGTAAGGAGCCATCCATACATAATGAGAACATCAAGAAAAGCACACGAATTGTTGACACCTAATTCTAGTAGAACCCACCCAACCCATGAATTTAGATACTTTAGGATAGAAGTGGATAATTTAAGCTAATTACTTAAACTTTAGAAAACAGAAAATGAGAATTAGCCTCTAAAACTGCCAATTTAACCCTAGGATCAATGATCCAAAAGACCACCACTCACTGTCATAATCTCGATCGGACTGATGTGGGTCCTCTATTGCACCATAAGTTACTCTAGATAAGTTCATGAAAGGAATTGTTTTATGAAAAATGTAATTTTATCCATTTAATGTGTTCCATGAGTGGGGGAAAAATCCCAAATTAAATATGTGGGGGGAAAAAGCTCAATTAAAGATGATGATGGTCTTTGGAAACATTTACTTAATGCTTCACCTAGAATGATTTCTTACATCTTGAATGGTAGAATTCAAGATGAAAGCAAATCCTATATAGTAAGTTAATGTACTCTTAAATAGAAACTATCGTAAAAGAACAATACATTGCTATGAGTGATTTTCTTTTTAGGCCTATAGCATGACATGTGTATTAAAACTACCACATAAGGTTGAAATTTTAAATTTTTTGCATACATGTCCTGCTTTGAAAACAATTTCATATCAACGTATTTTTAACTTATTGTAGAGGATCTGTTAATTTAGCAATGTCATCAAGTTTCCATCCCAAATTTTGCCAAACCAAAAGTTAAGATCTTTTTAAAAAAATATAAAATAATATATAGTAATAAAAGGCCATAATATCTACCTACTCATATAGTTGGATCGATTTGTGATCCTGTGGTTACAAAAAAAAAAAAAAAAAAAAAAAAAAAAAGATTGATCCTCTATGATTTGATCGGCATATAAATGCCAACCAAGAGATAAATAGGCTTTTTTTCTTCCCCCCTTGCACTGCACAAAGCTCATTTTAACACATAATTTTTAATGAATAACTAATTGTATTAAAAGGAGAAGAAAAGAAAACAACTAAGAGGATCGACAATACAAAGCAGAGAAGCAAAGAAAGATTAAAAGCCCAAGGGACAAACTAACCAAGCTCTAACCCATATGAAAGATACAAGAATACCAATTCCAAGTAAGGTCATTGATAGACAATCCTTGGTAGTCATTTGACGTTATAACACAAGATGCTATGTCATGAGTAATAAAATCAATGACTTTCGAAAGAGTGCTAACTGTACCATAAAAAATCCTCTTGTTACGCTTCTTCCAAATTCCCCAGAAAATGCCATGGAGAGTAGCCATCCAAAACTTCTTACCTATTTCATCGCGTAAAGGAACATGCTATTGCCTTATAAGCTTAATGGGGGATAGAGGCATAACCCAAAGTAAGGGAAGTCTAGATAAAAAGTGACTCCAAATACCATGGGAGAATGAGCAGTAAAGAATGTAGACACATATTTCATGCATAAATTTGCAACATAAAAAATATGTAACAAATTCAATAAATGAATATTTGTACTAAATGAATATTTGATTTTTACACTCTTTTACAAAAGATAAAAACCTATGATTCTTTGTCGACAGAATCTAAGGGTCTGATGGCATGTTTCTTGGATTCAGTTGTTGATGATGCTTGGCTATAGGAGAATCGCTTCTCTTTAGGGTTTCACGCTTTATCTGAAAAGGAGAGAAACACTGCGAATCTCGCTCTCAGGGTCAGATTTGTGGCATGTTTCTAAGATGCAAGAAGTCTTCTCCTCTCTAGTAATGGATTGTGGTTGATGAAGAAACTGAAAAGTATACCCTGAGTCTATAAGTCTTTGGAGAGCTCTAGAGATGCTTTAGAGCCTTCTTCTCTCTAAAGCTTCTTTCTTTAAGTCTTTTGCCAAATGTCTTTTCTTTATATGAAAGGGGGTATTTATAGACTTAGGATTATAATCTTGCCAAAATCCTTAATTGGGTGTTGATTGGTTGCTCCTACCTATTCTAGTCTAAAAAAGTGGTTTCACATTGCTTGTTTGGAGAGAAGTGCGATTTATGGAATTATTTATATTCCATGAGTGGCACAACTTTCCTTTTTTGTCCAAGAGAATCTAGATTTGATTTTTTTTCAAATCCCTCTCTTGTGGGTCTCATGCAAGCTAGGTTTCTAGGCTAGCTAATGGGCTAACACAAGTGGACTTAGTTATCTTATGGATTATTGGTTAAAAACCTAGACCAGGCCCAAATGTACTTGTTTGTGTATTTGGGCCTATCTTATGAGTGTGAGGCCCATGTATGACTTTTTTCCTTTTGTACACATTTGCAAAGGTGTAAGCCTTTATTTACAATTCAAATAAAATTTATGTATCTACAAATGCCCCCTTAAGGATGTGTCAATGGAAGCGCAATGATGATGACGCATCCTTGATCCTTTCACCTTAGTCAAACTTGATTGTTTGGCTACTTTTGGGCCAAAATAACAGTGGGACTCACTAGTCATTCGAAACGGGTCTATATGTGCTCATATTTTATGTGATGAGGAGAATAACGCCATAAGGATGCTTGCTCAAAACTGCCAATGAATGAATGAGAAATTGCTCCCAAACGTTCCTAGTTGAACACTGATTAAAACTGTACCCATAATTTTTTCAAACTTGATTGTTTGGTCACCTATGATCCAAAATAAAAGTGAGATATATCCAAAAGTCATTTGAGGCTGATCCGCCTGATTTCATGTTCACCTTAGTGAGGAGAATAATGCTATATGGCTACTTTCTCAAAACCACTAATGGGTGAATGAGAAATCACTTCCAAAGGTGCCTAGTTGAACACTGGTTAAAATTGTACCCAGAATTTTTTTTTTCAAACTTGATTGTTTGTTTGAATTTTGAAACCGTCATTAGCTGGAGGACACTCTCACCTATTTTTTAGAGTTTTCTAATTTTCTATTAGTTAGAAACGCTCTCGCTTTTTTTTTTCGAAACCACCCTTGGCACGATTTCTATTTTCTCTCCCTTTCTTTTTTATTTTAGAAACCGTCTCTAGAGAGTTTCTATTTCCCTATTTTTTCTAGAGATCCTCCTTCTCTTTTTATTTATAACATCATAGGCATCAGTTTAAAGACTCAATGCTTGATTAAGGTTTGGAATTGTTGCTTGTTATTGGATTTCTCAAGGGAATAGTGTTCAACACTAAAAGCCACTGGGAGAACAACAAACCTAGTGCTGGTTAGGTCCTGGCCGAAGTTGAGGGTGTGCTTGCCCAGTCTGTTTGATCGGAGGTAGGTGTGCATGTTGTTGAGGGTGCTGCACTTTCTGTTGCTTTATTGCTTCTTCATGTTGGTGCTGAACCACTTCCACCCCCTCGGTGACTTGCTCCAGGTATACCAGTTGCAGCTATAATGTGTGAAGTTTGATTTGGGTTAGCATCAGATTTTGTCAACCCAAATATGACCTAGATTATAACCCAAAAAAACCCGAATATGGAAAATTTTGGGGTTTTTGGGGGTATTTATAAGTTTTATTCTAGGGTTACGTGTGAAGAGGGAGAGATTCCAAAAATTGTTATCGTCTTTGACGAAGGTTTCCAGATAGTGAAATTTTTCTCTACGGCTCTGTGGTTTTTCCCCAAATTGGGGTTTTCCAAGTAAATCTTGTGTTGTGCATGATTTTTTTTATTTTGCTTGTTGATTTTATTGTATCCCATTTTCTTCTAAGTGGAAGAAGGTAAATTGGTCATAACAATTGGTATCAGAGCGAGGTTTAGTTTGAGTGGGAGCAATGGCAGCAACAACAATGATAGAGGAACCTGCACAGTTTAGTGTTAAAAAATTCAATGATATAAACTTCACTTTCTAGAAGATGTAGATAGAGGATTACCTCTACTAGAAGAATCTTTATCAACCCCTTGGAGGAAAGAGAAAAAAGTCGGCGACGATGATAGATGTAGAGTGGGAAGTTCTGGATCGCAAAACCTTAGGTACGATTCATCTTTTATTATCTTCGTTGGTAGCTTTTAATATTTCTAATAAGAAAACCACAGAAGACTTGATGTTAGCCCTTTGTTGAATGTATGAAAAACCATCGGCTTCCAACAAAGTGTTTCTGATCAAGAGACTTATTTTATGAAAATGGCGAAAGGTGGAATTGCAGCTAAACACTTAAACGAGTTCAATATAGTTACCAACCAATTAATCTTGGTTGGAATCAATTTTGATAGTGAGGTTAGGGCCTTACTGATTCTCTCATATTTACCAGATAGTTGGGATGGTTTGGTAATGGCTGTCAGTAATTCCTCGGGTTCCAGCCCCATGAAGTATGATGGCGTGGTGAGTGTGATTC
>JAOXJP010234892.1:0-10093 GCA_025762735.1 Platanus orientalis
ATGATAGAAGCCGCCCTAAAAGGTGGGTATTTGGGGTTCCTAACACCTTCCCCAAATGCAACTAAACAACTTACCCTCAATCTCAAAGACTCAGACCAGTTTAGGAGTTAAACTAGACCTACAAGTATAGACTTCTCCTCTTCCCCCAAAGAAGGGAACCGATTTCCAACTCTGTCGGTTAACCCCGAGTTGGGGGGCGACTCCCAAAAATCCTAATTCAAGGGTTAGCAACCTTCACACACCGGCATCACGCGCTGGAGAAGTAGACCCAGAAACCACGGGCGGGCGGGGGAATTTGAACACCTCTGATCCCCGATGTCCACAGAAGTAAAGAGTTCTTACACAATGAACCCCATTATTGCATCTTTTTATAGAAAGTTAAGTTCCTATCCACCTGTGTCTTAACCACCCTTAATCCCACAAACCCCATTGTTTACACTGCTTTATACCCCCTGTTAAACCATACTTAACCATATAATAGTCATAGTTTTACCCTATGTTTCATTGTTTTTTAATCATATAACCTACTGTCCAAAGGCTGATCTATTCACACCCATAAAATCCTCCATCAAAACCCTATAATATTTCTTTATTACAACCCTATTTGTCCTTCTCCAAGACCCAACCATTGCAGTGATAATATCAACCCTATATAGCCTATTTTATCTCTTTTTCCTAACCTTAACCAACCCACTTCAATCATCTAGGTACTTGACTATTCTGACATGTGCACACCCTGTTCTTACAAAAACCACACCCACACCTTGTTGTTCAGACCATATCAGCTAGTACCATGACCTCAACCCAATCCTAAGTGGAGTCACAACAGCCCTTATCGTACACCCAAAGCCCATTATGTTCATCTGATCCCAATTGGTCAATAGCAGTAAGTTTGATTCAACGTCTAATTACATATTATTAGTGTATTATTATTGAAATTATTACAATTTACTTCACCATTTTTTTCCAAAAATATTATAAAAGGGCCCCTATAAAATGTTTATGCAATTCTTAATTGGGTTTGGTTTTAATGCATCTAAAAAATAGCACCCAAATGAGATATTCAATATGACCGATACCTTCGTCCATGGTTCTTGTCACCACTACTCTGCTTTCCCCCACCACCACTTCTCTGCTTGGAAGGTGGGGTATGAGCTGTGCTCCAAGCTGTTGTCTACAAAATATAAATAAATCAAGAAAGTAAATTCTCATTTACAACATTTTTTGGAAAATGCCATTAATGTAATGTCATAAAAATAATAAAAAAAGCCTTTTTCTTGTACTGTTGCTTGGGCATCACAGAAGAGTATGATGAGAAATTCCCAAAATTGTACAATATAACTAAAGAAACAATATCACTTCAATCAAGCTTGAGAATTGACCATATCAATGAACATCTCATTTTCCTTGTTCCAAGGTAAGCATATTAGTTCACATCTATTTTAAAAGAATTAAAATGAATCAAGGGGATTAAGTTAGAGTATATACCTTTTTTGTTGCTTTCCCATGTGACCAAATACTTGTTTTGATTATTCAGCATAGCTTGACAACTCATATTCTTCTTCTTCTTGTTTTTGGTTATTATTCCTTGGGCTAGTGTGACTTTGTTTGCACTTCTGAGAAGAAGTTGTTCCGGATTTTGGCTTCCATCTTTCTCCTCATGGTAGTAGAGCCACAAGGGTGGTAGTGATATTTTCTTAACTCCTGTGGTGAAGAAGAAAATCAATGTTGTGAAGATGGATTCTAAAAATCTGATTTTGATCCTAGAGAGGGGGAATAGGATTTATAAAAATTATTTTTAATCTTAAATTCCAATTTAGATGTTATGATGATGTTTGGAATTTAGTGCAATGCAATGGAAATTTACAATTTGATCTTTCAATTAATTTAAGTTTCTAATCATTTGTAAACATGAAAGATTATATAGTAAGTGCTAAGCATGCCATGTAATGAGAGATAGAAAAGTAATTCACACACCACAAGCAAACACATAACACAAGTTTTATAGTGGTTCGGCACTCGAACCTACATCCACTTTCAAATAACACTACCAAGCTACTAAATTTTATTTGGATTGAATCACATTACAATCAAGGTTAAAATTCTAAAACCTACTACTTGCAAAGGTAAGCTCTACTCCCAGTATCTTCGGTGGGAATGATCTATACCCGGTGTCTTCGGCGGGTATGGTCTACACCCGATGTCTCTGGCGGGTGCTAAGGTCTAAAAATAAATTTGAAATCAATACAAATTACCTCACTAAGGTTGATGTATTGCTTGTTGCACTTGATGGTGGTTGCTCCTTTGTTGAGCTAGTGTGCAATGGGTTCCACCAAACTTCCAAGAGTACCTCTTTGTTTCTTAGAGCTTCTCACAAAGGTTTACTTGGGAGTAAACCATTCTCCTTGCTTCCCTCTTTTGATCTTCAAATAGAGAGTGCTGGGGAAGCACTTTCAAGGCTCTTGATCTTTAATAAATGCTCATCAATGGAGCCTTGTGGTTGTTGGAAGGATGTAAATACCTTAACTTTTTCAAATCTCTCTTCTCTTTCTTTCTTGTGTGCTCAAGTGTGTTAGCTCATTGGAGGCTCTCTTATACTTATAAGGGACGAGCACAGTCGTGCACCCTTGATATGGCATCTCTCCCAATGGTTAAAAAATCATAAATGTTGGATTTTTATTTTGAAATTATGTGTTGTCAAATCGATCTAGTTATATCAGATTGATCTGCACAAATCGATCGGTATCCCCAGATTGATCTGGTGTCTCAATCAGAGACACCCGAGCCCTGTCGGATTAATCTAGGGCCCCTTCCGGATCGATTTGGATTGATTCGATGGTCCTCCGGATTGAACCAGTAAATTGTGGATCGATCTGCTAAGTATGGATGGATCTAACACCCCCCGGATCGATCTGATTCCCTTGTTTTCTGTCATTTTGCCTCAATTTGATTCCCAACCTCCATGGGTCTTATGCCTAAGGAAAAGGAATGGTCCATTGACCTTTGTAAAGGTCTTAAGGTCTCTTTAACATATGTTTAACATTGTGCTTACCCTTATATACCTTCCTAGAGCTTGATCAGGTTTGGATCTTCAATACTTAGTCTTTGGCAACATCGGGAAGGATCCATCCTTGGTTTCAAGTGCTTGGAGCTTGTCTTCCTTCTTGGGACCCAAGGACATTTGATGATTGTAAACATGACTACGATATGCAATATGCTCATGTCATGCCTAATCTACCACTCCATGTATTTTGCAATCTATGGAATTGACAATTTACATTAACAATCTCCCCCTTTGGAAATTCCATGACAAAACATAATGAAATACATGGATGAGATACAATGAATATATGCAATGAATCTATAGACTACATGAAATGCAAGAGTTATACATTTACATAAATAAGACTAAATGACGTGTCTTGAACTCTTGAACTCCCTCCTGATATATGCTTGGGCTTTTAGTTCAAGTTCTTTTGCTTAGATGCTTGGCCTCACAACCTGAAATCACATTTGACAGACAATACCTTCCTCAATCTAATAATAATAAAGTCAAATGAAAATGAAATAAACACACATTCAAGCAAGCATATATGGAATGCAATAAGAATGATGTAGATATTAGTTAATTGCATAAACTTTCATGCATTAGGTTTATGTTTATGATTAAATTTTTTGAATTAGTACCTCCTAAATGCATTACTCCCCTTATATCAATGCACATATTGCTTATGATATTTTTCTCCCCCTTTTTGTCATGAAATTGGAAAATGTGAGACAATTGAAATAGAGATATCATGAGACTAAACAAAAAAGGATTTTGCATTCATATGTAAACTCTGTAAGTACATAGAGGGTTACAAAAAGTGAGATAAATACAAAATAGATTACTTATCCTTACACACTAAGCCTCATCCTCATCCTTGTCACTCTATGTATGAAGGTCCAGTGGAACACTAGGGTGAGGAGGAAGCTGGGCAGCCACAACATGCTCCAATCTCTTAACCCGAAGCTCAATTCTGTTAAGCTTATTCGCCATCTTCTCTAGATGTCTAATGATGCGGCCAAATAGCTCCTCGAGACCGGCCAAGGTCCCTCACACTAAAGTAGGCACCGAGGGCTCACCCTAGTGAACTGGTGGAGCAAGTGTAGAGGTGGATGATGGAGTTGGTGTGCCTGTTGTGGATGGAACCTCCGACTATACTGAAGGTAGTGGTGCTACAATCCTAGATGGTCTTGCTTTGAAAGGAGCAATCTTCCTCTTCTTCGAGTGTGTGCCCTTGCAAAGTATTTAACAAATCATCGATTGGTTAATCTTTGCTCCCTTCTTCAGGGTGGTGGCATCCTTGGGGAGTGATACCCCACAAACCTCTAGAAGGTGTGAAATCATCACATCATATGGTAGTAACCATGAGGCACTGGAGTTCTGCGCTTCAAAGATGATGATGTGGCATAAAATGGCTGCAATATCAACCTCCTTCTTGGTAAGGAGGGAATAGATAGCATGCACCATCGTGTCAGGCATATCGTTGTTGTGCGTTATGAGAAACAGATTGTAGGTGAAAATTAGATTTAATAATCTCATCTCAAGATGACACTCTATGGCCTGTAGTTTTCCAAACCACTTCGTGTCTTCACAACCAAAGACCTTCAAGATAGCTACCTTGTCAAGCTTCTTATGAGGGAATGCCACTACTTGGCCTATGGACCTGGCTATCTCGAGTAGAGTGGATAGCATGGATGGATCAATATCCATCTGAACTCTATAGACCTCTATGTGGAAGGTGAGGTCATTGAGGTTGGAGTTATGAATGTTTAACTAAAACACCCGAACGACCTCCTCCTGGACTAGACCCTTGATGGTCATCAAGGATTCCCATCTGCTAGGAACGAGTTCATACCCTACGAGTGTGTTGAAGAGGGTTTTCTAGTGGACATGTTGCTCCACTGCTATTGGCCTCTTCAAAAAATAATGCTTGTATTTGGTGAGGTGGGAGACATCAAGAAACAACTAGTAATTGACTGGAGGCGGGCATGTATGCTTTTGAACCGACATCTTTGAGGTTGCCAGGGCTTTCCCTTTGTCGGCATTCCTTTTTGGAAAAGCCATTGAAATGAATTAAGAAGGAGATTTGGGAATGAAAAACTCAAGGGAAAGAAAGTGGAAGAGAGTGAGTAAGAGGCCAATGAAGAGAAAATGAAAATTTTCCCTTTTTAAGCTAACTGATGGTTCATTTCGTGCTAGAACCGTCGTGTCAGATCGATCTGGCTATGCCAGATGGATCTAGACGGATTGATCCTGTGAGATCCGAATTAATATGGATGTGTTGAAAATGCCTAAATTTTCCTTAATTGATCAATTTTTTACAAAAATTTCCCCTCCACTTCATCATCCTTTAATGCTAAAATCTCACATATCCCAATTGTAGTTCTCAAGTGTATGAACCTTTTCGAATCAAGTGGCTTTGTGAATACATCGGCCAATTGATCCTTAGTTTCAACAAACTCAAGGGCAATCACTCATTCTTCAACTAGATCCCGAATGAAGTGATGCCTAATGTCTATATGTTTAGTGCGAGACTGTTGAATAGGGTTCTTTAAGATTTGAATAACACTTTTTTTCTACGAGCAATTCTATCACGGATTGTTCCAGACTATAGTCTTTCATCATTTTCTCCATCCATAGAAGCTGAGTGCATCCACTACCTGCCACCATGGATTTGGCCTTAGTAGTTGACAAAGATATCGAGTTTTGCTTCTTACTATGCCAATACACTAGGTAGTTTCTGACATAAAGCACCCTCCACTTATGCTTTTTTAATTGTCAACATTGCCAGCCCAATCAGTATCTGAGAAGCCAACTAAGGTGGGCGTGGTATCAAATGGATACCAAAGGTCGAAATTAATTGTCTCATGCACATGTCAAATGACATTCTTGGCCACAGGAGCAAATGTCTCCTCAAAGTCTATGTCTCCTAGCTGGGCATATCCATTGGCTACAAGTTTAGCCTTGTTCCTCATCACTGTGCCTTGATTGTCATGTTTGTTTCTTTATATCCATTTAGTTCTAATGGCATTCTTTGTTAAAGAGTCTCTCAGTTAGGAATCATACATCGTTCCTCTTGATTTGATTGAGCTCATCTTGTATGGCATTGATCCAAGATGGATTAGGTTTTATCTTAAAAGTGAATCAGAGATGACATATGATTTTTTTTTGTTTTGTCTTCTTGTTCTCATTCCATCCTTTGAATCTCCAAGGATTTCATTAAGTGATAGTCCTATTGTGACCCATATTTCCTTAGGATGAGGTTGGGAATCACCTTCATCCTCTAAGTTTTGTTGTGATTAGAGATCATCTTGATCCATTCTCATCTCATAAATTTGAGAACTTGTGGTTCTCAAAATCCCTTCTATGGATGCATCAAAAGTGCCTGATGGAGAGGTCCTTTGTAACTTAAATTATTTTGTGACTATGCAACAATTCATCACAAGCCTCAGATTTTTCTCGTAGGAATGCTACCCACATGAATCAAGAAAAATCTTCCACCATTAACTTGAAGTACCTTTCACCTCTTAGACTCTCCATTCTTGTTGGACTAGCCAAGTCCATGTAGAGAAGTTTCTAGAGGCCTAGATGTCCCTATTTGGTGAGTGTGGGAATACCGGAGGCCTCTATGGTTCCCTTGCTAATGATCCTGACAATGTCTCCATCACCAAATGTGATACTCCCACTTTCAATTTCCTCAAGATTGACAAATAATGACCTATCCTAGTCATGTGTCTAGAGCACCCACTATCAAGGTTCCACCTTAATGTGTTCCCGGCTCTTAAAGCCTTATGGATAACTAAGCATTTTAGCTCATCCCTCCTAACCTATATATATATATATATATATATATATTTAAAGATTTTTCCTTTTCGAGTTTTGTAGATGAGCTAGATTCTTCTTATTTTGAAGGTTTCTATTTTCAACATTTTGAAAATAAATTCTCTTGTTGACATTTTTCTCATTAAAAGTTTTCTTGAAGTTTGATAATTTTGGGATTTAATGTTATTCATGCTCTTTCTACAATCACATTTCATGTTCCCTTCTAGATAACAACTGTAGCATGAAAACCTTGGTCTTCTAGGGACATGATTGTGGTTGTTTCCTCATAGATGGTTGAGCATGAGGGGATGATTGAGTTCTTCTAGGATCATTAGATTGGAAATGTCTCTTCCTAGAAGATGGAGTATGAGAGGATTAGGGGGTTCTTCTAACTTGCCCTTATGGGAGGCTTGTGTATTAGCATTTCCATTGGCTTTCACAAAGACATTCTTAGTCTTTTGTTAGAAGGAAGTGTGATTGACATTGGAATTAGTTCTAAGTACTCTCATGTCCCTATGGTCTCTTCCCATAGAGAGTATCTTCTCAAATTTGTCAATTCCTTGTGCTAGCATGGAAAGTGACTTCCTCTTGCCCTCTTCAAGTTCTTTGATTTTCTTGAGGTACTCTAAGGACTCCCTTAAATTTCATATCCCTAATGAGGCTTTTCTTCCTCATATTCCTTTCTCCCTTAATTTATTGTTATGAGTTGACAGTGGGAAAAATGTAGGTGGACTAGGTGATCTTGATAAAGATATAGGTCCAAGATAGGAATTATCCATAATAGATAGGCTAGTCATGTATTATGGATCAAAATCAATGTCCATTGCATAGATATACATATTATAACAAATTTCATGAATTGAGACATACGAGTATGCATGGTAGGTCATAGAGACATTAGTGACATATAAGGACATGCCAATCAAGATCAATATGTCACTTGTGATCTAATGATGTGCATAATTAGGCATAAGATCACTAAAAACAGTTTATAAATGTGCTTCTATGGAACACGTGTGTTTCAAGTGTGCTAAGGTGACTTGGACACACACACACACACACACACACACACACACACACATATATATATATATATATATATAAGTATGCCACTCAACAACAATGACACCATGATCTGTATGAAATCAATCATGAATAGTCACATGCACACATTTTAGGCTAATTTTTCATATGCTTTTAAGATTTTGAGTTGCATTTTCTCAAGCAATGGAATCCAAGTATGTGAATTAAGATTTACCTAGTATAACTCCTCATGCTTAGACAATTGACACTTTTATCTTCCTTTGGACAATTGATCTTTATAGATGATCAACACCTTTTATGCTTTCCCATGAAGGTGTTCAAACAAGGTTGATACCATTCTCTTAGGTATATTCCTTGATTTTTAATTTAGCTTCATCCTTTAAGTCAAGATCATCTATTTAGCCTTTTTATGATCTTTTGAAGATCATTTAGGATTCTTTCAATCCAATTTGTAGGGCTTAGATCTAATTCGGATCATCTAAAGCCCTCTTTCTTATGACCTCTATCAGGTCATCTTCACTGTCAAGATTTCATCTTAACATGCTCTCACTCCAAAATAGGATGTAAGTTCATCTCTCTTCACCTAAATCTTCTTGATCCATCTTTCTTGGATCTTGATCTCTCTTGGGGTGGATCATTTTCTTTTTCTTTTGAAAGTGATTTTTGAGTTCTAAAAATTGATTTTTTCTTTTTAGATTTCTTGCATCTAGAGACTTTTGGGAATGCTCTTGGTTTATTCCCTTAGCCTCTTGAGGACTTTGGGTATGCAAGTTCCTTTGCCTCTTGATGCACCAAATTCTTATATGACCATCCAATCTACAATAATGGCATTTGATTGGAGGACTTCTAGAAGGTGAGACATTATTTCTAGAAGTTGAGTCATAGCCTATTTATAGGATGGCTACTTCTTTTCCTTTTTCATGATAAGTACGAGTTTTGTTCTTGAAAGATCATCTTCCATAATACATCATGGCTTGTGAGAAGACATTGGTTTTACTTTTGCCTTTTTCAAAGGCATTTTTCAGCCCTTTTATGTAGATAGGAGGTTGGGAATTTGGAGCTAAATCCTAAACTTCTCCTTACTCTTCCTTTTTTGCCTAGTGTTTTTATTTTCTTTGAATTTTCATTTTCTTAGGCAAAGAGACTAAGAGTTTTATTCTCATGCTCTTTTAGCTCATTTACTTAAGCAAGTAGATCTGTTGATATTTTTGATAGTTCAGAGCATATGAGATCAAGAATCTTTTTGTTTTCTTATAGATATTTGACTTTTTGTTCAACTTCTAGAGTCTTGTTGAACAAGATTTCATTGTCTTCAACTAGTTTCCTCTTTTCTACATTTTCATTTATTTTTTCTATTTTGAGGAATGTTTTTGCCTCACTTAGTCTCTTTTCTAGAAGATTTATGCTTTCTTTCAAGCTTTAAAGCTTTTCTCTTAGATTGGGAGCCAAAGACCTCAATTCTAACTCCCTTATTCTTTTGTTTAGTTCTTCATTTTCATTTAAGAGATTAGAATTAACCTTAAGTAACTCATCCTTTTCAACTAGGTATTTAGATTGGTTTTCATTAATGTTGTGAAGTTTTAGTTCTAAAGATTTAGCTTTCCTTTTAATTCTTTTTCTAACTCTTTTAAGTTTTCATTTTTTTGAGTTAAACTTGTGGTCTTCTTCTTAAATGCCTTGGCGGTCTTAGCTAATTCCATATGTTCTATATAGAGTTGGTTGAAGGCTTCTTAAATGTTTTATTCATCCTCACCTTCTTCTCTATCACTTCCGAATTCACTTTCATAAAGTGACTCCTTAGACATACCAAAGACCATAAGGACTTCGGACCCTAGTGATTTTTTTTCCTCACTAAGTGACATTTAATCTTTTGATGAGCTTAAAACACTCCCGTGGATCTTCTTAATAAGATCCCATACTTCTTTAGCGGTTCCCAACATACCTAATCTGCAGAGATCATCTGAACTTAGAGCATGATGTAGAGCACTTATTGCTTTGTGATTCGCTTCATAAGCCTTTACTTCAGACCCTTCTCACTCACATGGGTGTGTGAAAGGTTTGGTGTAACCTTCCACTATTAAGCCCCAAACTCTATGAACCATGGATTTTAGGAAGATGGTCATACGAGCTTTCCAATATATATAATCCGTCCCATTGAAGTAGGGAGGAGTAGAGATTAAC
>JAOXJP010234893.1:0-10093 GCA_025762735.1 Platanus orientalis
CAGCAGGGGTAGCACAGTTTGCTGTACTCTGGAAGGAGGGAGGGTGGTGGCATTTTATAGAGGAGGTGGGCGCGAGGTCCTAGAAGACAACAGTTACAGGTAGGGCATGGGGAGAGCACACGTACATACGCTGTCTTCGCACGTACGTAGCTAGTCAATGCTTTGACGTGATAATTATCGCATAAATTGACCCATTGGTTTTTGTAGGGTGGATTAGAATCTTTTGTCCCGAGATTTTCCCTTCAACAGGAATTTGATTGCTCGTTCAACAAATTCAAAGTCTGAAACGGACCCTTGCATTTGGATGTGGGGATAATTGTGATGTGGCATCTCTATCTATCGACTATTGTGCATTCCTTCTAGGCCCGGGCTGGTTGCCATGAATTGTGTAGAAAAGAAAAGAAAAGAAAAGAAAAGAAAATCCCACAAGAAAAAGAAAGAAAAAAAAAAACATGAAAAAAAACCAACTAGCTTAAAAGTGTTTTTTTGGTAAAATTTTGTCATGAGAAAATCTTTTCATGGTAACCAGACAGACCCTAAGGTAATTGCTCTACAGGAAGGACAAGAAAACCATCATAGAAATACGTGGCAAAGTAAAAAAATGGAAAAATCACCATTTTTTCTTTTAACACATGTTGATTGTAAAATAACGAAGTTTGGAAAATTTACCTTTCACTTTGCTTCCCCAAACTTTATTCTCATTTGATAAAAAAAAGGTAGCAAAATAGTTTATTAAGGGGTTAGCAATAAGTGGAAAAGTTTTGTTTTTCAAAATGGTTTTGTTGAATAGTTTTTTCACCTTTTACTGTTTAATGGACAAATAAAATTATGAAAAAATGTAAGAAAACTGCACACTTTCCCACACCTTTGCTTCTAAACTGACAACCTTCCATAGGGCTTAGAACTCGTTTATTTCATAACTCGGGCAATGAATGGATTTTTTTGTGTTCAGGCTTTGAGTAGAATAATTTCTATTTCAATCCAAAGGGTTTACATTTTTCTTTTCTTTTCCTTCTCTCAACTTGGATCCATTTTAAAAATGGTCCAAATTTAAGTTCAACATATCGCATAGGTGGGATATTTATTTGTACTTTATTTTTTGGTAAGAAGATTACATCCATGGTCTAGGGAATATCAAAAATCCAACTACACCTCCTAAGTTAGTAGAAAGCTCTATAATAAATTTCTTGATATCTTGGTGATTTGTTGTATTTAATGCATATCTTATAATCTTGGAATAGATTACACCCTTTAGATTGGGCTATCTGTTAGATTTTTTTTTCCCTATTTTGTTCCCTCAACTTAGGGATAGATTTTCATCCCATGTATTTTATATATGCATTGTCATAACAAAATTGATCGATTCGGGTTAATGGTGATGACAATGAGATCCTGTTGATCCGGACGTCTTCAGATGAACACATAATGATCCTTGGTTATGATAGACTTGCAAGAGAGAACATGAGAGAAACGTCAATCAAGTGCCAGTCGGGAATTCTCCGATGATCAAATCAGCAAGTAATAGTACAAGGAAATGGGATTTTCACTAAGAATTTGTTTTTACCTTCTCCTAGCTATGGACCTGTTTTTACAATGCTCGTCGCTTGTGGCCTTTTGAGGCTACTGTTGTAGTCGAGTGCTTACCCCTCAGGATGTTCTCGAAGAGTATCCATGTTTGTCTTGTGTGAGATGATTTCTCTATCCGGATGTGTTCCAAGACCGAGTTCTCTCCGGATGTCATATCCTTGGTTGGCCCTGCTTGGGGAGATGCCGATCGACTTTGGGTTTTGTACCCATTAAATGACAATCTGAAATGAAACGTGCATGAAAAAGAAATGTAAAATAACAATCACACAAAATAGAAGAATTTATATGGTTGTGCAAAATTGCATATAAATGAAGATTACAAGTACAACGAGTTCTCCCAATACCCCAAAAATATCTTTCACAAAACCCTCTTAAAATCTTGTGAACATGACTATATATCTCGTAACACAAATCTCAAGAAAATCCCACTTAAAGCACAAGATGAAACCCTAACATACCCCTAAAACGATTAGGGTTGGTTTTTTTCTCTACAAAAATATGTGACATCCCAATCATAACCTAATTAAAACAAACCTAATTGTCTCTGATCCACTAATATATTCCATAGGCACTAATGAGGATATTGCTTCTCAAGAGCATTGATGTATTTAGCTCTGTTTGACTAGCCCACACATTTTTTCATTACATCCCATTATGTTTGTCCCACTTGTAGGGTCTTTCATGTTATTGTTGTCTATCAATCAACTTTGAATGGTATTAAGCTAAGCACATGACTAGTCAGCCATTTAGGTGTGCACAATATGCCATTGAAGTACACCTCAAATAACTATGGAGCTTCTAACTGCCCCGACACAAAGTATTGAACACCCAACACACCTACAACATATTCATTGAATTGTTGTCTAAGACGTTAAATCCACTGACGTACATGACTTCCAAAGAATGCACCATGATGTTCCTTGCAAGACATCACCGTGCATTATGCCTTATCACTAAAGTGACCATTCTTAGCCAAACCAGAATTTTGCCTAACAACAAGACAAGTCATACATGAGCACACAGTTCTAGAATTTCATCCCCTATATTATATATGCATTATTATGAAAATATCAATTGGATTCATATTAAAGGCAATGTGAAATGAAACAAGAAAAGATAAATGCAAAAGAAGAAGCATACAAAACAATTTATGTGGTTTGACAAAATTTTTTATAATAAAAATTACAAGTACAACAAATTCTCTTGATACCTCAAAAAAATCTCTCACAAAAATCCTTTCAAAATCCTGTGAACATGACAATGTATCTTGTAGCACAAATACCAAGAAAACTGTACTCAAAGCATGGATTGAAAGCCTAACATGGCCCTAAAATGATTAGAGTTGGTTGGTCACAAATCGGGTTAAAAATTTGCTTTGTTCATCATTCGATCCATTCTCTAGATCACAAAAATGGGTTGCACATCAAGTTGCTTTCAAGTTGAATTCAATACAACATCATAACATAAAACATATTGTGACGATGGAAATGTATTATCATCAATATATTCTCATCATTTGAATGGTCTGTATTTTACGTTGTGGCATAGAAATTTAAATTTTTTTATTTTTATAAAGGATTGTAGAAGACGAATTTGGTGTCTATAATTTTTATTTTTTTCTTTCCTCCAACGACGAAGATCCAAGTTTCAATCATTTCCCTTTATTAGCACAGGGGAGAGCTTGTAATCTGTTATGTTTCTGATGTAGCTCTCTCCTGCGTCTCCAAGCAATCACCATTGAGGTAGCAATAAACTATAGAAGAACCAATTCACCATGCTATGTCCAAGGCCCCATCTCTCTTCTCCAATGGCTTCCCTCCTTTATACGGTTTCTTTTTCCCTATAACAAAGAAAAATCGACAAGCTTTATGGCAACAGCTTTATGAAGCAGTACATTAACTGCTCTGATCAGTAAGACCCACACTCACAAATACAGAGAAGGGTGGAGAAGACACGAACTGACTCATCGACTGATCCATACCGTACCATTTGTCTTTGATTAAGGAGCTCATTGCCTACTTTTGAGTCGCATAATTTTGTTTGATGACTGATACTTCTGGTCATCTCATCCCAGTGGGACAATTCTTGTCTCCTTTGAAGAGAGACATACAACATATTTATCCGAGCGTATGGTTATCAACTGCTGGAATAGCTCAGTTGGCTAGAGCGTGTGGCTGTTAACCACAAGGTCGGAGGTTCAAGCCCTCCTTCTAGCGAATTCTTTTTTCCTAAAAAAAAATAAAAAATATCTGAGTGATACAGTTTCCTCTCCGAAGTTATTTATTGCCAACGGAAACGGATTTGCCGGCAAGGCTTTTCTATGCTCGGCACAAAAACGCATAAGTCAATGGAGGCCCACATCAGCATCAGAAGTGTTTTACACACTCCCCCAAAACGTGAAAATCACTTTTGAAGGTGATGTTTACCCCCGCTTAACCATCCGCGGACACGACACAGGTTAGGGGTCGGCATATAAAATCCTCGCCGTGGATATGCCTATATCCAACCCGTCAACCGTTGACAGCCACACACTAAGGACCGTCGTCTGGAATAAATTCCATATTCCATCTTCAAAAAGTGCATCACCAACTCATTGACTGATCCACACCTCACCATTTGTCTTGTAGAAAATAGAACGAGTTTATCCACTTCTAATATATACCTTGTCAACAATTATTCCCCTATTCAAAGTCAAATACTGGCTACGGATGCACTTATAAATTATTATTCCCCTATTCAAAGTCAAATACTGGCTACGGATGCACCTATAAATTTCATCAGGGCTTACGCTATCAGAAATGGAAGCTTCTCCATTTGGCTTCTCACAACTCAAGTGACTCCAATAATCACATGTAACGCAAGCTACTTATGGATCATGGTGTGTACACAAATTTTCTTATTATAATCATTATCATTGAAGATTGATGAAACTAGAAAGGAAATAAATGTCAAGTTATAATTATAAAGAGATGTTTTAGAATCAAATGATTTTAGGATAAGTCGAACTAAAACAGAATATATGAAATGTAAGTTTAACTAAAATATGAGTAGAAATGAGAAAGTAGTTAGAATTGATAACCAAGATATATCCTAGAGTGATAATTTTTGTTATCTCAGTTCAATCATGTACAAAGAGAAGGATATTGTAGATAATGTTGTTCATAGAATTAAAGAGGGATGGTTGAAGTAGAGAGGTGCTTCTGGAGTAGTATGTGATAAACGAATACCACTAAAATTAAAGGAAAAATTTTATAAGACAATTATAAGACCAACCATGTTTTGTAAAGAAAAATGTTGGACATCCAATAAACAATAAGTACATAAAATTAGTGTGGTTGAAATGATGATATTAAGATAAATGAGTGACAAAACTAGAAATGATAAAATTAGGAATGAATTCATTCGTGGGAGTTTAAGGATAACACTAATAGGTGATAAAATGAGAGAAAATCAATTGAGATAATTTAGACATGTGCAACGAAGACCAATGATTGTATCCGTGAGGTGGAGTGAGACAATACAAGTTTAAAGTGCTAGAAAGACTAGAGGAAGGCCAAAATTGACTTGGGTGGAGGTAGTAAAGAGGGACAAGACAGCTTGTAAATTAACGTTAGATATGATCCTAAATAGAGCGGAATGACAGAACAAGATTCGTGTAGCCGACCCCAAATAGTTGGGATAAGGTTGTTTGTTGTTGTTATTGTTAATCATTGTCATCCATTTGATTTAATTGGGGTAGAACAAAAAGAAACCCAAGAACCTTAATTTCCCTTGGTTCAACACCCATTGCTACATTACACCCATACGCTCACACTATCTCCATATCAATACAACCTCTCCACATTACTGTCCAAGACAATCAATCTTCTACTACTCCACCTCATGCAACTAACAGGTCAATTCCACTATCTGGACTCTCAACTGATTGATACCACCACCAACTGCGGTTGTTGAATGTCAATGGGAATGGGAACGCTACTACTAATCTTGTTGGTAAGTTGCCTTCTTTTTTTAAGCTCATTTTCAAACTACATGGATCATATACAACAAAACATCTGTTCACATGACACCCATTTGTCAAATTGCCTACCATTGTTGTTATTCTTATTAATCATATTGGCTTCATTCAATTATCTCAAAATTTTGTCTTGCAAGATATTTTTTGTGTTCCCAACGAGTATTTTAACCTCTTGTTTATAAGAAAACCATCGAGGAAGCTGATTGGAGTGGGTGAACTATGATATTGACACTATCATTACATTCCATCACCAGCCCAAGCACCTTTGGACATGAAAATTATCCATTCTCCTACTTCCAACCTTTGGCATATGCGTCTTAATCACCCAACCATAGCCCTGCATATCTCAGTTATCTTCTATTTCAGGCAATACTTTCCTTTTCATTCTCAGTATGATGTTTGTCAACTTGCTGAACGAATTCATTGTATATGTCGTTTGATATGTAATAGGAGCAAGAATACTTTTAAATTAATTTATTGTAACATTTGGGTCATTACCCCACCCCATCCCATAGTCGCACATATTATTTTATCACTATTGTGTATGATCATTCACATTGTTTTTGGTCTACTTCATGTGCTACAAATCTAGAGGATATTCTTTATTCAAAGCTTTTAATTTGTACAATGGTCCATACAAAATTCCATGTTTCAAATTTGCATTGGCAATGGAACTAATTTTCTATCCAATATTATGCAAGCTTTTTCCAAAAAATATGGCATCATTCATCAATGCCGTTGTGTAGACCCCAACAATAGAATGGGGTAGCTAAGTGAAAAAACAAACATATCATTAAAGTTGCTAAAGATTTGCAGTTTCAGGCTAATTTATCTTTATCCTTCTCGATCGGGGTAGGGGGAGTGGGGAGTCAAAACCTTACTATTCATACCTCTTTTATCCATATATACTCTAATGTTTCATCACCACATAGCCCCCATTATTCCAATTATACCATGACCCGCCCTATTCTCCTTAAAGATTATGTTTGTCACACCCTTCAAACCATGCACCTTATTTTACACTTAATCATCTATGTAGCCATTTCCGTGTACTCTTTATCCCTTATCTATCTTACAGCTTTATTCATGCTATATCCTCCCATGATAGCCAACAACCTTTTCTCAACTGTTTATTTTCTCATTGATGTAAAGCAATTGTAACAAAATCCAAGCACTAGTATTAAAAAAAAAAAAAAAAAAAAACCCATTTAATTGGCTGCAAATGGGTGTACAAAGTCAAATACATGCCAGTGGGATTGTCGATGCTTTAAAGCATGTTTTCTGACAAAGGGTACAATTATACTGGGATTTAGATTACAATCAAATGTTTTCACAAGTTTCAAAACTGGTTATTGTATGTTGTCTCTGGATTGTAGCTGCTATTCACCATTTAACCATACATAAACTGGACGTCAACAATGCATTGTTGCAGGGAGATCTTTATAGAGAAATTCAAATGATAATTCCCCTAGTATGAAATAGGGGAAGCAACATGTTTGCCACCTTAATAAGTAACTTTATGGCCTCAAACAAGCATTATGAATATGGTTTTACAAATCTGTTTAATACTCTTAAAGAAGCTAGATATTCTCCATCATTAGTGGACTATTCTCCATTCACCTACTCCATTGGAACAACTTTCACAGCTATTCTCATTAATGTTGACGATATTATACTAACAAATTACCATTCTATTTTGAATATATTCCTCCACACTAAGTTTCACATCAAGAATCTTAGTCCTTCAAAATATTTTTGGGGGTATTGAAGTGGCCCATTCACCAGCAAGGATTTTCTTAACTCAACACAATGGCCTCAATAGTCGTAAAGATATGGTCATCTTGAAGCTCAACCTGCCACTTGACCCACGGAACAAATTTTGATGTTTTATCAATGACCAAGCTTCTTCAGGATCCTAATATGTATCAACCTTTTGTTGAAAGTATCATATATTTAACCATCACCAGACACGGCATTATTTATTCGGTAAACATTTTTGGTCAGTTCACAAACAAGCCTCACCAACCTCATTATGATGTAGTTGTTCAACTCTTGCAATATCTCAAGTCTTCCATGGGCAATGTTTTTTTTTCCTTCCTCCAACAGTTCTATTTAACTCTTCGCTTACTCTGATTCGATTAATCAGATTGGGCTAGTTGCCCATGATGTAACAATCTACTAAGGGTTATTTCATCATGTTTGGGCAAGCCCTATTTCTAATTAGAAAGAAAAGAAACAAATTACCATCTCACAATCATTTGCTATGGTTGAATTTTGACTTATGAAAGATACTATACTTATAAATTCATTTGGCTAAAAGCTCCTCTAAAAGATTTAGGAGTTTTAACATTCTCAATGTTAGGATCATTTTATCTTTTTCGTTGTAGAAGAAATGAGATGCAATAAAATCAACAAGCAAAACGAAAGAAAAAATCATGCATAACATAAGATTTATGTGGAAAACCCCACTTTGAAGAAAAAACCATGGAACTACAAATAAAACTTTCGCTATCAGGATAAAAGTTTGTCTAAAGACGATTTACAATTTTTAGAACCTTTTTCTCCACACGTAACCCTAGAATGAAACATATAAACTCCCCAAAACCTTAATACATATGCAGACACGATTTGGATCCAATATGGTACATAAAAACGAATCAGAAATTTTTTCATATTTAGGTTGTATCCGGGTTAGATTTCATGTTGAATTCCATATGCTAACCCAACAAATCAAACTTCACACATTAAGTTCAACCCATGTGACTTTGTTATAATAAAGCTGCTCTTCATATTGATTCCCATTTTTTCATGAACCTGCCAAACACATAGATATTGATTGTTGCATTATTCAAGAAAAAAATAACTTTGCCATTCTCAAATCCTCCTATGTGCCCACTTAATATCAACCTGTGGAGATCTTCGAAAAGGCACTTGGCAAAGATCATTTTTGTCCTTTTGACTAGTTGGGCATTTCCATGAACCAACTTGAAGGAAAGTACTAATGAGGTATCACAGTGATTTGTTGTATTTTTCTATATTTTCTCCTACAATCTTAGACCTAGATTACACTCCTAAGAGTTGGCAAACTGTTACATTTTTGTTTCCTCGATTTAGGGACCGATTTCATCTCATGTATTATGTATTTATATAACAAGAAAAATGCATCATCAACATATTCTTCTCATTATCAACATTTTTTTTCATCAATTCCTTCTGTTTTCTCAAATTCATTATTGATCTATTTATTGAGAACCACAGTGTCTTGGCTGCCCCTCCATATGAAGTCGATCAATTGAGACCATAACCATCGGCTTCACATTATAGTACAGTATCACCTGCTTTGGTTGATGGAGAGCCGAAGACTAAGCCCTGCTTACCAAGTTCACAACTCCTCTATAACAATAATAATAGTAACACTAACCACTACATTGAACAAGTCAGCCAACCCAGCCAAAACAAAAAGAAAAAGAAAAAAAGAAATATACGACTTTGACGAAGGCCATGTACGTACATTATATTAAACAAGGCTTAATTAGGGTAATTAATTCGGGTACGTGGAAGGCACTGAAACATTCAAAGCCATGTAGTTACGTTTTATTAAATAAAGCTTGAAAGGGAGTTGAAGGCACTGAACATTCAAAACTTGTAAACTACTCGAGAAAGAGCCCAGCCAAGTAGCCAACCAAGAAAGAACATATATAAATAGTTTCATGAGAGCTCTTAAAGTGTCCATTACTAAAATACAATCATGCACCGTTTTTCTTGGTTTCACGTTAAAATTTTATAACAAAAAAAAAAATGTAGAAAAAGTTTTACTTTGGCTACTAAGTTAAGAGATAATTGGGTTTGCCCCACAAAACACAGTTTGAAAAGATCAAAGCTGTGAATGAAAGTGTGCTGATTTTGCTTACTTACCCATAAATTCTAGCACCCTTATGTTTTATGAATCCGGTTTGAGTTATATATTCAGACATTATTTAAAAGGGGCAGGTATTTAGACGAGTTATCCTGGTTCTTAATGAGTATATGGAGCCGATTCCAACACAACCCAATTATTGAATGGGTTTTATGCCAAAAGCACCCTCCAGGTGATGCTGCTATGTGGGTGCACTAGAAAGCGTCTATGAGATTATAATTTAATCTTAAGTTATCGAAATAGCAATCTTCAATATTAACGAAGAAAGAGAAACAAAGGTCAATCATATTTGTCCACTTCTGCTAGGAAAAGGTGTTGTTTATTTATTTATTTTTGGTAAGAAGGAAAGTTTTATGGGGAAATAGTGTATTCCAATGAGGATTTTGATATTTATTGGACAAGGGCATCATTTTGGTGAGGTGAGAAAAGGTCGTTGCTAATGCATGAACATGCCAAAGGACTCAGTCATTTAAACTTTTCTTTGTTTTTTTTTTTTTTTTTTTTTGGGGGGGGGGGTAATTTAATAGGAAAACAAAAAAAAAGACAAACGAAACAAAACAAGGAAAACAAAA
>JAOXJP010234894.1:0-10093 GCA_025762735.1 Platanus orientalis
GGACTGTTAGACCACTGGTGGGTTTTAGTGCCTTTTTTTTTTTTAACAAATTATAGTTTGGACTAACTGATCATTTCGCTTGTTTCAACAAATTATAGTTTGGCCTAATGGGCCATCAGTGTTGGGCCTATTTCAAAATTTTCACTTTAGGCTTTGGTGAGCCGAGCTGTTAAGACAAGTCTTCCCTTGAACGCTCGAGATCGGCATCTCAGGCACAACAAGAGCCTGAGCTTTATATTCATGTGATGAGCATGAGCTGAATTGGGCAAAGCTTTGCTTAGCTTGGCTCGTTGACACCCTTACCTTAGACTGGTCCATGTGAGTCAAGATCCTTTGCAGTAAGTAAAATTATATTAACATGCAACAAGTGTCTACAGCGCCGCATGTATATAAAAATTTACAACTTTTTCCCAGATGTAGTTGGATTTTTTTAATGTTTTGTATACTTGTTTTGAGAACCGTTTTGCAAGTTAATGTATTTTAACTCACTGTAGAGCATCTGGACTCAATCTGTTCAGACATTGTGAGAAGGGTATCAAATACAGGTGGCAATTGACAGGGCTGGGTAGGCCTAAACACAAGAAAATGGAGACTGGGCTGGGCTTGAAACAAGTGCAGTACTTCCTTAAGTACAAGCTTACTGAAATAAATAATTCTAATAATAGTAATATGTTTATGTATGTATATTAATGACTAGGATAGCTGGGCTGGTATCTATAAAACCGCAGCCCATCCCATTTCTAGCTGTGCTTCAATGGGCGAGGACTGAATGACCAACATAATTGGAGGCCAATCCCAGGCCTATCCGCAGGTCATCATCTCTTGTGACTCAGAATCCACTGCTAGAGAAATCCGTACCAAAAGTTCGGTGGATCATTTTACCCTTTATATATGAACCATCACCAAAAGGCCCCAAGATGAATTTAACTCAACGGAGCGTCTTGCATTCATTTGGGGCCTCTGGGTCCCACATAACTTCTCGTGTGTTTAATAATATTCAGAGGATTGCATATGAATCAATCACTGCCTATACGAAAAATCAGCATGATTAGATTGTCCCCGCCATTGGCTTTATTTATTTATTATTTTTGGGTGAAGGACGGGGGGCTAAAGTCCCCCCCCCCCCCGCCATGCAGGGCTTAGGGGGGACACATGATGCCAAAAAGTAGGTGAGGGTTTTCTACACTTGGTGTAGGCAAACACCTAGGTCAAAGGGTGGCCACATCAGCATCAGAAGTGATTTACACATGCCCCCAAAAAGTGAAAATCACTTTTGGCGCTGATGTTTCTTCCAGCTTGACCATCGGCGAACACCGGCAGAGGTTAGAGGTCAGCATATAAAATCCTCACCGCAAAAAGTAAAATCACCTCCCCCCCTTCCAAAAATAAAAAGGTGTAAATCATTTTTGGTTGTCATGTACCCCCCTGCATGGAGAGATTCTTGGTTGAGGTCATTGAACAGATTTTAGGTCCAATTAGGATCCTATTTCCTCCACTATTCTCCAGTCACTTTTTGAGTACCTCATGTGAGAATAGAATAAGTTAACCACAAATGAAAGGAAAGTGCACATATATAAAGGCCGAAAGAAAATGGTTCGGTAACATGAAGTGAACTAGACTCCCTATCCAATACTTTAAAACTTATTTCTAGGTCTCATAGTTTGATTTATATCTAATGGTTGACTTGTTGGAAATAATGCCCTAACAAAATCATTTATTCACTTATTTTAGTTACGATAAAGAATCCGCAAATACTTAGCAGGATATCAAGTATAGAATGACATCATATGTGGAAAATCTGATCATCCTACTCTAGTAAACCCAGAACATTCATTATTTGAATTGAAACTAAGGTAGCTTTTGGATAAACTTATGGGCACCGACTTATGACTCCTAACACTCCAGAAGTCACAAGTCGATGCATCTTTGCATTAGGTAAGCAACATCTTAAGTTACTTTTTAATAAGTCAAAAGTTGGACAGATAATAAAAAGTTGATTATTTGGGAAGCCGTGTGCAACTTCGTAACACATGAGTTAAATCAGTACTGATCTTGATGAAACCAACGAACTTGGCACTGCACGTGTCCCACATAAGTCTCTCCCTTCCTCGTTTGTTCCCATTCAGCGTTAGGGCCTCAAGAAGATTAGTTCAAAGAACTCTAGACCACGGCGAGCACCACTGACCGGCATCTTCGCAAAAAACACCAGCGGGCGTCCGCTGAAATGTTCGGGTATTCTTCTCCAATAATTATTAAAGGTATGGAGACAATTGACCGGAGTCGGATCTCTAAGGATTACTAGAAGTTCAGTTCCCAAACCTAGAATACACTTCACTGTCAACTTGGAAATGTTGTTGGATATCCCAACCTTAAGACTAAGAAAGATTCGAATGAACAAATAAATGGCCATGGAGGAGACTGTGAACCACCCATCAGTTGTTGAGGATGACACGGTACAAAGGGTCTGGTTAAGAAGGTAAAGCCATAAGAACTACACTCACTGTACAATATATTGAGTGATGGTAGACCAACATCTAATAGAGAGCTTGTGACTCACCTTCTCAACGAAGAGATTAAGAAGTGGTGAAGATATTTTTCTTCTTGGTCTCATGTAAGATTTGGGACCAACAGATTTTTTAAGGAAAATGATTGTGTGTGTTGACACAGGCCTATATAGGTGTGCCATTGATTGATATGTTATGTGTTTTTTTTTAATTTAATGTCTCCTTTTAAATACCTAAACACTTTTTTGAACCTCAAACACAATATGTGTCAGTTTATAATTAACCATAAACACTACACACACTTTATCATCACAGAACATTTTCTTCCTAAAAAGGCTGTATTTCCACTCAGGTATAGTTTCCATAGAACTCTTCTCTGAATTTTGTACAACAAAAAGCTGGAACTAATGATTCCTGCGCACAATTTTTTAGCTCACCCAAAAAAAAAAAAAAAAAAAAAGAAGAATAAAAGTAGGAGGGTGTCCACACATTTTTAGTACGATTAAAGAAAAAAAATGTATCGGCCTCTTGCATTTTTTTGCAAAAAAAATTTAAATCTTAAACTATTTTTTATCCAAAACAAAAATTATATGATTCTTTTCAAATCTTAACAAATAGCTTGATGGCTTCATCAGCTTCCCTACAAGCCACAACATTGGCCTGTATGTCCCCCAAGAATAATTGCTCTAGGTATTTTTATTATTACTGTTTCGTTTTTTGATAAACTCACACACATTGTGTATCTTAATAGTACATATTACATTCATCTTTGTTGTGTGGTAATAAAGTTTGTTTAATTATCACATCAACATTGTACAATTTGTATGCTATGATGGGGACACCGTGTTTTCTCAATGAAAGAAATAATAGTTTATAAATTGGTTTCTTTGCTCATCATGGCCCACAATGGATGCTAATATGCAATCTGTCTCTAAATATTTCAAGAGAAAGAATACAATCATGCATCAAGTTTTTTAATGGCTTGTTTGCAATTGAGATTGTCCCTACCTAAAAAATGAGAGCCATTCAGTTGTTGCAGAATATAAATCACCGGAAGACATTTATGTACCTACCAAACGATGACTGCATTGAATGGATTTAATTTGAGATTGTAAACCCCTCATCTTGTTCTAATTGAATTTTTTTTTTTTTTAGTAAAAACTTATAATTGATGGTGTATAGACACCATAGATAATATTTTTTTATTAGTTGTTTGATATATTTTTCATCTAGTTTACTATCAATCAAATTAAAGATATGTAATGATATTTTTAAGCTACTTTTTTTTTATTATGGATGAATGAATGATATATCTATTTTTGTTGATGGGATTTTTTTTCCCTCTATTTGTTATGGATGAATTTATTATGTGCATGGTTGATTTGTGGCAAAATATAAGTTCGTCGAAACCATCGGATTTAGTAACATCTACAAATTTAGGAGACTCATATTCAAGTAGTTCATCAGTAAACACAGTTCATTTAGCACTAATTGTGATCATGCGCAGTTTACATGAATGTAAACAATTGTATATTATCAAGGAACCGGTCATAAATCAATTGTTTACATGAATATAATACCATGTCGGCTATCTAAGATAAACTGTCATAAATATGTATGAGAGATATTGAATAGTCATAATAACACATGTTTTGATCTACTCCACATGGCAAAGATTATGTTCCACCGCTTATGGTGCACTCTTAAGGAAATGAATTCATTAGCCGACTCTTAAAGAATGAGTGATGAGAAGAAATTGGTGTATAAAAAATGAGTGATGAGAAGAAATTGGTGATATTTTTATACACTATAGGCTATAATGAAGGGAATCAAGTAAAATGAGATAGACTTCAGCACTCTAGAGAGACAATTACTGAAGTGTTCTACAATATGTTGACAACAATTCTATCGTATTCGAGGGAAATCATCAAACCTACACTACCACTAGAATGTACCCCTCCAGAAATATGAGGAAACCAAAGGTACTATCATCTTTTTAAGGTATGTGATAATTTATAATGTTATCTTACAAGTGTGTTTATTTGTTTATTAAATTTTACATTATGACTATAATTTTATATCATATGCAAAATGATTGTATTGGAATCATAAATGGTACTCATGTTTCAACTGTAGTACTAGTTAAAAAAATAAAAAAACCTTCCTTATATCAGTAGAAAGGAGACTTACAATCCAAATATAATGGTTATTTTCTCCTTTCACATGTGGTTTACTTTTGTTGTTATTGGTTGGGAATTAACGAAAAATGACTCACAGATAATGATGGGATCTATTTAAACACCAAATTTGAATTTTCCACATACACCTCTAAGTAAGTGCTAGTTTAAGTGATATTTACTCTATTTAATAGGTAACCCAACAATCATTAAGTGCTTTTTTGACATGTGTGTAGGTAAATACTATGTTATCAATGTTGGATATCCTAACATGCGTGGTTTCATTACTCCTTATCGTGGTATCCGCTACCACCTATTAGACTTTAGATGTGAAAGCTCTAGAAGAATAGCAAAAGAAAACTTAATTACATTCATTCATCACTAAGAAACGTTATTGAACGTTGCTATGAGGTGTTGAAGACTCGTTTTCCTATTCTTAAATTAATGCACCATACCCTTTCACAACGTAATGAAATATAATTGTTGTTACGATGACAATCCATAACTTCATCCGTCAAGATGCTATAAGAAAAACTTTTTTATGAATATAAAGATGAAGAACATATAATGGAAGATGAAAATACTAATGAGGAAGATTTCAATGATCAAAACCTAAATCAATTCATTTGACACCATGATAAAAAAATGGAACATTTTAGGGACAGATTGGCTAATGCAAGTGCCGGTTTATATAATTAGAAATGTAATATTTACCCTTGTGTTATATGAGGTTATGAACAATATTTGGAAACTTTTTTTATTGTGATGTGATTGAATGATTTAAATTAAAAGCATTATTCTGGTTAATTTTTACTTTAAATAAGAATTGTTTAAGATAATGATAATTGTGGGATGATTTAGGCATAATGACATGATCTTATTTAGGGTTGATGTGTTCATATGATGAGAGATAAATGAAAATACACATAGCAAAAACTCCTAAAAGGTAAAAACAATGGGGGTATTTTTCATGATAATTAGGGTCTCTCTTAAGTTATATATGGTGCATGAGATAAAATGTTTATAGAGGTTGCCTAATGTTGTGACTTTAAAAAAAAAAAAAAAAAGTCAAGGAAAATGGAGATATTTTTAGATGGCAATATATGTACATAAATTTTATATATTACATATTAAAAACTTATAAATAACTTTAGATGAGTGCAAACCAATTGCATATTTTGATTTCTGTCAATAGAGAAGTTACTTGTCAAATATGCAAACCAAACGTCCAACCTAATTTGAAATCAACTTATGTTACAAAAATAATTACTTGTTTGTAATTAAATTATTTGTTTAAGTCATAAGTTATAAATAAGTTTACATAAATGAAGCCTAAGCATCTTACGTATTCTTATATAATAGGATGGTGATATCTTAATCACTAAGGAAGTTTACTTTAAGCCTACATTTGGATATATATATTTTTTAATGTACTGAACTGGAGCACATTAAGCTATAATTAAGAATACTATCAATGATAGTATAATTCTCAACCCAAAGATTCCAATTGTTTTCAGACCTAAGAGGTTTTTATTTCATAGGTGTATTTTTTTCTATTACTTTGGTTTGTCGCTTAGTAATTCCTATAGTCTTATATCATGGGAATCTTAGGCAATTTATATTTACACTGTAAGAGTATGAATTCTCAACAAAGAATTCACCACCCTATCCTATGAAGATAATTAGGATTATATGGTTTGATTAGATTGTTAAGGGTTTATTAGAATTAGTCAATGACATAGCTAGATTATCATGTTCATATGAAGAAGCCAAACTGGAGCAATCCTAATCAAGGACATTCCTACAAAATTCATCCTATATATGAATTCCAACTGTATTTTTTGTGAGTTAGATTAAGAAGATATGGAGCATCTATTCTTTTATCGTGATCATGCACAGGCCATTTGGTTTAGTTTTCCACTAGGTTTACATATAAGAGGAAGTCAAAAGAGTTTTACAAAATGGATTCAAGAATGGTTATCATCCCCACATGATTTCCAATTATTTAAATTAAGTGCTATTATCCTTTGGTACATCTCGAAGGCAAAAAAGGAAAGAAAAAAAAAGTTTCAATAACCAACCTTATTTATTCTTAATGTCCATCATTAATTTGGCAATTTCTTTAGGCATGAATACTTGGCTATTTCTATAGAAAATAGGCCCATACCATCTTCACTAATTGAAGAGATTACTCAATCACACTTCTGCTTATAGGAAAGATTAAAATCAATGTTAACAGAGCAGTTGTGACTAACTAGGCAGCACCTCAGTTGGTTAAATTTGCGGCCACTATGGATGATTAGATGCTTTGCCCCAAGTTGTTGAGCTAGTTATAACCCAGCCAAGATGGCCTCGTACTCTACTTAATTGTTGGAGGCAGCAAAGCCTAGTGTTACAACTTGCTCTATCAACATGCTTTCTGAGGTTAAGAGCACCACTTCGGCCCTTGACCCCCTTTCATTTGAGGTTCCATATACAAAGAGTTCCCATATTGGCTCTAGATGCTTGTGGCCTTGTAGTTTTGGTGCAAACTCTATGAGGAAGCCAACAAGAACTTGTCCTTTTTTGTTGTTTAGGGTTGATATCTGATATCATACTCTCTGGGATCCATGTCCTAATTGGTGATCCTTCTAGATGACTCCATCTTCGAGAGGACCATTTTGATTAGGAGGCTAGTGATAATCATGATCGTATGAGTTTGAAAGTATGATCTAATTTGTAGGAGGCACTTAACAAGGCAAATGTAGCTTTCTCCAAGTATGTGTATCGAGTTTCAACATCAAGGGGAGTCTTACTCACATAATAGATGGATTTTTAGCCCACATCTTCCTTCATTGGAACCATGTTGACTTTTATTGGAGAGACCACGATGTAGGGAAACAAATCTTCTCTTGGATTAGGCTTCGAGAGTAGTGGAGGGGTGCTTTGGTAATGTTTTAGTTATTGGAATGTTGTTTCGCTCTCATTGCTCCATTCAAACTTCTTATTTTCTACTGGACTTGGAGATGAATCGGTTCAAGACAACTATCCTTCCTATAAGCCTTAGAACCTTGATGTTGGTGGGAGATGGCATTTCCACCAAAAGCCTTGATCCGAGCAGGGTTAGTTTTTATCCCTCTCTAAGTAACCATGTACCCTAGGAACTTGCTTGAGGATATTCAAAAGGTATATTTGGAAGGATTGAGTTTCATTTGATATTTTCTAAGTAGCTGAAAGGCTTCTATTAAATTAGAGATATGATCCTCCCTCCATTGGTTTTTTACCAACATGTCATCTAAGTAGGAAATGGGTGAATAAGCAAAAACATCCTTGCCTTCTCTTAGGAAATGGGTGACGTGCTTCTTGAATTTTGAAGGCTGGTGGGATCCAATGTGAGTGACGCAATCTTGCTTTTCATGATTTAATATTACTTTCTCAAGTTCTTCAGCCATGGAGGCTTGTAGTCCTAACACCCATTGTGTGTGTTTTGGGATTTGAGCTGTGATTGCTATTAACCCGTGGTGGTTGGCTATTGTTCTTCAACCTTCATGGCTAACACATAGAATCTTCTAGCCAGTGTTTGATCTCCTCGCACCTCCATCAATCTTTATTGTGTTGGGAATCATAGACATTGGTGATACATGGAGGGGACTGCTTTCATCTTATGGATCAATCCTCTCCCATGGATGGCGTTATTTGGAGAGGATGCTTCAACAACCAAGAAGTCTATCATCAACGTAATAGGTCCAAGTGACACCAAGAGCTTTATTTCTCCCAAGGATAGTGTGGGTTGGCCATCAAAACCAACCAAGGGATGAGCAAGGTTCTAAGTCAAACTTCTTTAGGTTCATCTGATGGAAGGTTGGGGAGAATAGTTTCTCTACTAAGCTTTCAATATCAACCATTGTTCTTCTTACTTCGGCATTAGAGATCTTTGAAGAAATAAGTAGAGCATTATCATGTAGGCAATGTACTACTTCTAGATCTTGAACTAAAAATGTAATCAAGTTTTGTTGTTGTTGTTTTATATATGATTTTGGTATCAGTTTAGCTGTTTGAGGTATGTGGAATATGCATCACACATGTGTTTCTTTTCGATGATGACTCCTTAAGGAAGATTTTGTAGGTGCTTTCATCTAGGGCCCTCCATGAATGGTATGAATAATGGGATTTGTGGCCTACTATTGTTAGGCATTAGCTACCTGTCAATAAGGGAGTCTTTCCTCCCATAGGGGGCATGTTTCCTGCATGTTATCATTAGCAATGTAGGCTTTGAGATACCCTCGCCAAATGAGGTCTTCTATTTGTAAGTGAAGGAATTTGCATTCCTCCATCTTGTGTCCTTTGGTCATGTGATAAACACAATGCTTTGATTGTTTTCTGGTGCTGGAATCTCCCATCATGGGCTCATGCCTTCAAATAAGCCTCATGATTTATGCGTTGTAAGATAGTTTGAATTGGCATACTAAGGGGCGTGCATTTTTGTCTTCAGACTTCCTCCTTTTGCTGGGATGCTTCTCAATCATTCATTTGCATGGTCAAGCCTAGATCAAAGGTCTATTGGAGTGTTGATTACTGTTATCCCTAGGGTCAGGATCTTGTCCTCCAGCTTTGCATACTTTCCAACTTTGGCCAAAAGATTAGCCATGTCCTTTGCAGGAGTTTTAGTGAGGGACTAATGTAGACGACAGGAGAGGGAAGCCCCCTTTTGTAAGCAATCGTTGTAGTCTTATCATTGCAACCTTCAATATGGAGCATCTTGTCTTGGAATCTCCGAGTGTAGGTGTAACGCCCCCAAACCTGAACATGGATATGGATATATGTAGCTTTGGATTCGGATTTGTTACTATTCTCTAGTCTAATAATCCACATAAGATTGTCTTCAGTCATGGGCCGATGACCAAAATCTAATATAATCCACAAGTTCTTATCTTAAGATCCATTAAGCTCAATAATTCAATAGTCAGATTTCAATGGTTTGCAGAAGAATATTTAATATTCAATAACCATACATATTCGGATCGATAAATACGGAAATGTAAATCTTAATCATATAGATCACAATAGTCCAAATAACAGTGAATCACAATGGAAGTATCACTAGGGTGTTCCCTCACCCAAATATACATAAAGGAACTGAATATAAACCTGAAAATATGGACCCAACATAAAAAGGTTCCCAAAACATGTCCATAACAAAGATATGAATAAAATAAAGAAAGTTGTGGATGCTATAGCAAGTCCCTCAGATGGAGCACTTGCAACAATGATTAGTCTGAAAAACAAACGGTTGGGTTAATACCAACTTGTAAGCAATCTAGTAAACTATAGAAAATCTGAAGTAAAGCACACATCTGAGTACTAGTATGTCTATAAGTCAATATTAAGCTAAACAGATATTGAAATAATAATCATAGTCATACTAGTATAAAG
>JAOXJP010234895.1:0-10092 GCA_025762735.1 Platanus orientalis
TAAGTATTTAAGAGTAATTCGGTTAAGAAACTTTTAATATCAAGAATTAATTTTGTGTTAGTTTTCAAAATATAACTATAAATTCAATGTCATTTGTTGTGTTAGTTTTCAAAATTCAATTTTACTTTTAATAGTGTATTTTTGTATATCGAATCCTAAGTTTCATAATTTTGTATAAAATTACCAAAATACATCTCATCTCGAATTTCAATTCTATATATTAATTCAAATAAATACTAAATATGAAAACATAAAATTCAGGGTATTACAGAACAAACCTTTCCCCAAGGGCTTAAACAAACCCTTCACTAGGGGTAATGAGGCTTGAATAGACCCTTCGCCGAGGGTAACGAGGATTGAACAGATCCTTTTGCTAGGGGTTAATAAGCTGAAATGACATCGTATTATAATGCATTATCTTTGGCATGAGACTATTGAAATGTTATATATGAATGTCTAAGTGTTATGTAAAAAAATGAAAGAATGAAAAGAAAGTAAAACTTAAAGAAAGACTAAAATCTAAAATATGCAAAGAAAGAAAGTAAGAATGCTACATGTTAAGAAAAGTGATAAGAAAACGAATGAAAGTAAAATAAAAGAACAAAGGTAAAAGAATGCTAGTTTTATAAGATTGATTGTATACGTTATAGTATATAGTATAAGAAATTAGTATTGTAACTACTATTTTAATGTCTCTTATTGTTTCATCTACTTCTACTTCGTTTTACTATTTTTATCATATCGTGCAAGCCTTAACCATACTTTTGTATAGCATTGCATCTTTTCTATTGGGTTTTTCAAACTCACTCAATACTACACAGGAAACGAAGAGGAAGAAGAGTTAGAACAGAAATAAAGATGATGCTTGGAGGATTATGGCTCTTAGCTGTTGAAATGGAGAGATGATTAATTTATTGTTTCAGATTTTAGTTCAGACATTGTTATTTATCTAAGAGATGTAATAGTTAGTTGCTTTCAGTTTCAACATTTTAGTATGAGATGGTTATGTCTTTTAGTATGGTTTGAATGGTGGTTACCAGATTTATATTTCAGATTCATTATGAATTTTATATGAATATAGTTGAGGTGTTAGCTTACTATTCCGCTGCTATTGATTGAATGTAATGAATGGATTGAGCCTATGGTAAAGCACATGAGTGCAAAAAGAAAATTTATGAACAGAAATTGATAAAAGAGTGTGAATGATAAGGAAAAAAAATTACATGCAATTGTAATACCTAAATTTATGAATGGATGATGTCGTGTCTTCAAATTCGTGTCCTTTGGATATGGGTTTTGGATCGCCACAAAGGGCCCAACCGCAAAAGCAATAAGCTCACCAAGTTAGACTAAGGTCAAGGAAGCAGATACCTCATTGTGGTCCTACCGCCAATCAACATGTTGATACAATAAAGATGGCTTCTATTGAGGGTGAACATAATAAGGTCATCAAAAAGATAGACAACACCACTCATTACAATGTGTTAGCACATTTAAAGAAAATTTTGGGTCTTCTAAGTATACGATGCACTCCACATGTCACTAGAACTTAGGAGTTCACTAATATATGCACTTAATAACCCGGAAGAGTTTGCTAAGAACGATGAGATAGCAAGAGTTTCTTGGCAGACAGCGACACAGGAAGGCCTTTGCATGCCAACGGTCATTTTTTAGGACACCGACAAATATTCGGATGATCCTCATTACAATAGACCATTGTTCATCACAGGTAGCATCAATGATCAACCCATTTCTAGGGTTATGATTGATAGAGGATCCATAGTTAATATACTTCCTCTCAAGACCTTATCATACTTAGGAATTGACCTTTCAAAGCTACGCCCTAGTAGCCTCATCATCTAAAGCTTTAACCAAAATGAATAGTGACCTCTTGGCTCTATCAAATTGAAGACAAAGTCTGGATACATAGAGAATTGGACACCTTTCTTTATTACAGATGCAAGCATAGCTTACAATGCCCTTATAGGTCGTCCATGTATCCACAAATACCAAGTAATCCCATCCACCTTCCATCAATGTATTAAATATCCTTAGCATGATAAGTAAGGCACCGTCATTGTTGATGAAAATCCTTTTTAAACGGCTGAATCATATTTTGCCGATTCCAAATTCTACTAAAAGGACAGGCCACCCACATCGCCGTAGATGCCATTGCCGACTACCTCATCTGAAGGCGCTCCTTCCGGTAAGAAGCTAATATAAAGTAGGGTAGGCTACTAAGGTTGAGAGGGCCAAACCTAAATTGTTGCCTGAACATGTAGCTCAAGAATTTTTCCTACCACTGGCACAATTATTCGATTCTAGGATTGATGTCTACTGCTCACCTATGGTTTTCCATCTTGAGGCACCCATCATACCAAAGGAAACGTTAATCAATGCTTATGAAAGAACATTAAAGGACCCTGATGCTTTATTGCCACATGTGAAGCTGTCTCAAGGGTTGTTACAGGCTTCAATCAACAAGGAGAATGGAAACAAGTGTACAAGGGCAAAGAAGTCCTCACCCACAATTTTGAGCACTTAGTCGTTCATTCCAAATAAAAGGTTAACAGAAAGGGACTAGGACAAAAGTCAACCTGGTTAAAAGTCTTAATAAATATTGTTGTGATAGGGAATGATCAACCCTCAAATAATGAAAAATTTTCCCTACATTCAACTAACACATAATCAACATCATCTAAACCAATTAGATATCCACCAAACAGCACCCAACTGATGATAGAACCAGAGGAATCATTACTCAGATGTTTATTCACCGAAAGTTTAATAGGAGATGGTCTTCAACCAGTCTTAGAAGACTTCATTATGGAGAATGTCATAAGCACTGAGCCTCTCGTGGTTCTGCCCTACAAGATCAATTGAAAACAGTGATAAAACCTAATTTTACTATGGTCAAAGTTGTAACCCAAAGTAGTGTGTGTATGAGTCACATTTAATCCGAGCTAAATGATTCTTTCTCATTGAACTTTAGGTATGTCAATGGTAGTTTTACAAGTAATAAATTTGAGTGGTACCCTTGCATTCAAAACAAGGATAACGATATTTGTCTCAAGTCAAAAAAAATGTTATCTACACTTTATGAAAGTGATATCGTCTCCTCCATGTGAGAAATTTGTATTTATAATGATAGAATTTTTGTGGATTTTATAGCAGGATTACCAGTATTATTCAGAAAAATTATAATCCTTATGGTGATTAATCAATTAAGAAAATATGCACATTTCATTGCCTTATCCCATCTTTATACTACACCTTTTTTGGCCAAAGATTTCCTTAACTAATGTTTTCAAGTACCATGGAATGCCACGAACTGTTGTTAGTGACCATGACTTTGTGTTCATTAATCAATTTTGGTAGGAGTTCTTTCTCTTACATGGGACCAAATTATAAATGAGTTCATTCTATCACCAGCAAACCAATGGTCAAATGGAGGTTTTTAATTGTTGCTTGAAAACATATCTCAAGTGCGTGCATCACAAGGGACGGATCCAAACATTGGCAAAGCAGTTGCCACTCAATTGCATGGTGGTACAATACTGTATTTCATGCATGAACAAAATTGACTACCTATGATATATGTACAGCCAGCCGCCTCCAACAATTATATCTATATATTGAGAACATCAAACGTCAATGTTGAAAGGAGATCAAAATTGCATGAAACAACAAGTGGATTGCCATAAGTCAATGTGAGAGTTTTGGTGGCACAGATTTGATGTGTCCCCTTAAAGAATGCTTAAGGTTCACCCTGCATCAATGGCAGACATATTAGTGCCAAAAAAGTAATTTACACCTTTTGGGGGGTGATTTTCACTTTTCGGTGCTAATGTGTCCATCCCTGATGCAGGACGGACCTTAGGCGTTCTTTAAGGGGGAATAGTAAATCCTAGGGGAATCCTGAAGGGTTTGAAGTGGGTGATTTTACGGTGTGGATTTGGTACGCCCCCCTAACGAATGCCTAAGGTCTGCCCATATGCAGGGGCAAACACATGGTGTAGAAAAAGTGATTTACAATTTTGGGAGGGGGGAATTTTCACTTTTCGGCACCATGTGGCCACCCCTACATATGGGGTGTCAATTAAGGGGGTGCACCAAATCCTAGGGGTGATTTTTTGTATGATCGATTACAACTGTTGTAGTCTACCATGCTGAAAATACCATATAGCTTAATTCTAGAGAGGGGATGAATAGAATTTACGGATTTTTCCTTTTCAAATTTGTTTGGATTGTTTTTTATTCAATTTTAGTTTCCTTTAGATTGATGCAAGTGTGTGTGCTAAGGGTATTGACAATCAAGAATTAAATCAAATACTAGATATGCAAGTAAAGATATGAATTTGAAATTAAATAGATAAGCAATCACACACAACAATCCATAACACAAGTTTTGTAGTGATTTGGCACGATGGCCTATATCCATTCTCCAAAAGCTCACTACCAAGCTTAAGTAATTTCATTAAGATTGACTATTACAATCTAGGTTAAAATATACCAAAAACCTTGTTATTTGCACTAAACAAGCTACTCACTACACTTGGTGTATTCGACAAGTATAGACACGCTTCTAATGTTTCAAGCGGAAGTTAAACAATTTAGAAATAAAAGATGTATGCAAATGAATGTAAAATGAAAGCAAAGCTTACCACTCAATGGTTGATATTGTTATTCTTACCAAGTGGGAGTGCTCCTTGAAGAGCTAATATCCCTAATGATCTCACAATACTTCAAGCCTTGGCTCTAGAGTTTCTTAAGCTTAATCAAGGAAAGATAGTTTCCCCTTGGGACAACCTACAAGTGACTCTCCTTCAAAATAGTAGCTAAATAGAGTAGAGAAGGTAGTAAGAAGAGATTTTAGAGGGACTTTAGAACTTGGAGCTCAAACTAAGGAAGAAGAAGCATTGATCTTGGTTGGGAGCTCTCTTTTAGACAAAAATATAACACTCTCTTGAATGCTTGAAGTATTGTCCTAAAAAGGAAAGTTTCCCTCTTACAAGGATCATAGACCCCTCTCTATTGTTAGATTGAAATCTTTTAAAATGGGCAATGAATAGAGCCAATAATTTTGAAAACAGAGTTTCAAATTCAAAAAAGTTACGCCTTTGACCGGTTAGGGGTTTGGTGACTGATCAGGAGTTTGGTGATCGGTCAAGATCTAACCCTTATCTACTCGGTCAGACCACAAGGGGCATCTCCCTTAGGTGTACTCTCAGAGCACCCTGTGAAGAGTCCTAACCGATCAGGGCTTTGGTGACCAGTCAAAAAGCCCAGTTCAAGATTTCTAGCTAGCTGGTCTTTGTGGGGGCTCCTTCTTGGGGCATTCCACTAACGTCTAGGGCAAGTCTCCTCACACATGACTAGCCCTATTTAGGTCCACTCACATGACCTTACTAGTCTACATGAATGCATGGATATACCTTTACTCGAAAGAGGATCTTGAAGCCCATCTTGAAGTTTTGGTCCTCTCATCTCTGGTCCACTTGTTTTCTTCAAATTGAGTTGATGCTCTTTGGTACGTTTAGACTCTTACAAAACTCACACAGTTGTTTTGACCATAGGATTGACAAATTACATACATATGACTTAACACAGCCATGAAATTTTCCTTTAGATATTATGGTTTATTTTTCTTTTTTATGAATTAATGAATGATTGCATTAAAGATAAAAGAGGAACTACATCCAAGGGCACATTTCAGCCCAACAGTAGCCAACAAACAAAAAACAAAATACAAAACAAAGCCAAAGCAACAAAAACAAGGGGGCGCACTACATTAGTCAACTGGCATATGGTCCCCCTCATACATAGTTAGCTGCCCAACACTCCACTTGGCGAACCTATCCGCCACCTCATTCTAGGACCAGGGAATGTGCCTCAAGTCCACTTCCATGTCTACAATCAAAGATTTTATTTCCACCACAAAGTGATGGAGTCTCTAAGCTCCACAACGGACACCCCTCCCCCAAGAAATGATCATTGAAGAGTCACCCTCCATAATGCACCCCCACATACTTTTGGCTTTTAACATCCACGGGCCCTCCAATAACCCTTTGACCCACAAAAGCTGACCCGAAGAGTCCCTTAGCACACACCCATACCCACTCAACCCAGGATTCCCAAAAGAGGCTCTGTCAAAATTAAGTTTGACCTTCTTACAGGGAGGAGGGATCCATTCCAAAGCCATAGCCCTTGCAAGCAATTGCGGGCTTGAGAGGCATGAAACCTAACCCCGCACCATATCATTTAGTGAGAAATCCTGGAAATCTTTTCTAACAAGCACCCAAGAACTAATTTCGTAGACGACCATATCAATCACCCCCACACATTCTTTTTCTTATCTTCAAAAACCCATTTATTTCTTTCCTTCCAAATTCTTCATATTACCCCCATAAGAATGGCATGAATGAAGGTCTTGCACCTAGGGCCTTTTGCCCCCTGACCCCATTGGGAGAACAAATCTTTCACCGATAGTGGCATAATATCTAGATCAACAGGGCCCTGCAGAAGTAATTTCACATCTTCGAAATAAAGGTGTAGTGAATAAAGATGTGGTTTCCAGACTCCCCATCCTTCAAGCAAAGGGGAAAAATGGAGGGGGAGAGCAACATAAAAAGGCACCTTTTCTGCAAAATATCCATGGTGTTTCGTCGATCTATGATAGAAATCCAAGCAAAAGCCTTCACCCTTGGGGGGCTACAGAATTCCAAACTTTGGAGACCGGAATCGAATGAGTCAACTAGGAATCAGTAATTAAAAGATTGAAGAAAGACTTGGAAGAAAACTGACCATCAGACAAGGGGAACCATAGACGGGAATCCCCTCAATACTATCAAGTAACACCAACCTGAGATCTTCCATTAATTCCCCCACCATAGGGATCTCCCAATCATACAAATCACGAGTGAACGGGAGGTTCCAATTAAGGCCTAGAGGATAGGACCTCCACCACCTTGGCATCTTGAAAGATAGCCAAGTGAAATAGACACAATAAGTTGTGGCATAAGAGTTCTCATCCCACCAAAGGTCTTTCCATAACCAAATTTTATAACCATTTCCAATAAGAAAGCGAGTGTGAGGAAGGAAAAAAGGGGGCACACCTGAGTAATGTCTCCAACAAATGGAATAAGAGAGAGGGTTGATTGCAGTACCAACGGATTGAAAACGTTTCCTACAAAATACAGCTTCCACAGGATTACTACATTCATTCAGTGCTCCCTATGCTCCATGTTTCCTGCTTGAAGAAAAAAGTTGGGTGAATAGTTGTCCCACAAAGGCCTCCGTCAGATATTGGTGAAGGTAATATGAAGATTTAGTCTCTTAATGTCCTAGAACATTGAGTGGTTAATAGAAGAAACCGTTTTGTAACTAAAGCTCTAGTACAGTGACAAACACAAATCCAGCAAACATCACTTGGCATGCAAAATACTCAATGTGCATTAATTCAGGCCAAGCCTACTCTCAAGCACTGATGAGACAAATCCTGATAAAACACAATTATACATAAGAGAATGATTGTCTATGATAAAAACCTCTATAGGCAGGTTATATACATTGACACGTGTTTTTGAATTTGGTACCTCTTTTTTGGACACCCAAGTTTTCAACTGAGCACTTTTCTTGATGCTTTTAACCCCCAACACACCACATATCAACTTATAAATGCTTGTAGACACTTTTTCATCATGTATTTTTAGTTTTACTACTGTCTTTCATTGTTTTATGTAACCATGTTGAAAGCCTCAATAGATAGCAAGGGAATGTCACTTCTTTTGGCGAAATCAATTTTTATTCCCAAACTACTTGCCTTTTCAATTTATTGGGTCGTTGTAGATCAAAGATGTACACCATTCACCCTCCTTTTCATTCGGATAGAAGATGAGATCAATAAATGGATCCTTCATCACTAAAATATTTAATCTCTACAAAACATCTAAATGGCCCAACAGCCTTTTAATCGATCATTATAGCTTAAACAAAGCCCAGTGTTCCTCCAATAGCAATCATACCCTTCCCTTTGATCTATTTCCATTAGGAAAACCTAATGTATACGATGAGAACTGACTAGGGACCAGTCAGTATTCAAACTCTGAAACTATCATTTATATTCCATATGTTTTTCAATATTCAAGTGAAGACCACCTAAAGATCACATGGGCATATGCCACTTCAAATGACAACAAAATCATACAAATACGCGTAAAACTTCCATTATTAAAGATCTTATAATGTTTTGTAATTTTATGTCCAAGTGTCAAGTGTCCTCACGTTGCATTATGTGTCCATATGCTTAAACGTATCCAATGAATCAAGTAAAAAAATTAAAAAATTTTAAAAAAATCAAAAATTTCGGCCATGAATAGTACTCAACAGTGCCAAACAATGCCCCTCAACAGTACCAAACAGTACCCCTCAATAAGTATTAAACAATACCCAACAGTGTCAAATAGTACCCTTCAACAGTACCAAATAGTACCAAACAGTGTCAAATAGTGTCAAAATAATAAAAAATTAAATAATACCCTTCTCCCATCTCTCGAGACTTCTCAGGTTTATTAATTTTAAATCCATACGAAGTATCGGTCTTATTGAAAAAGGATAGTTATTCCTTTCGATACTCTTCTAAAAGCTTCCAGATTCAAATTCAATTCAAATCCAAACTCTTTTCATCTATAAAAAGCCATCAACCCTCAGCCATTAGGCAGAGGCATTTCCACCCAAATATCCCCTTAGCCATATCTTTCATCCCAAACTTTCGCTCATTTTTCATCCTTCATCCAAAGTCCCTAAACTCATCATCCATCCAAATGTCCCAACCTTCATTCACCATACCTCTCAACCACCCTCTCCCTTGAACCTCCGACCCCTGACAATCCGATCCTGTCGTTCTGATATCAAAGCCAAACCACTGTCATTGTTCCAGTCAAGGTATAAAAGTTTTATTTCAAAGTTTTATTTTCAAGAGTCTGTAATTTTATTTTGTCAAAATCTGTAATATTTCAAGTACATATTTCTATATGCTTTCAAATTCCAGTTGTAATATACAAGCTTTATTTTCAATTTTATTTTCAATTTCCATAAGTGCACTCCACTTATACAAAAGTTACACACCACGATGAACAGCCCTAATGAAGTTCGGCTGTAAGGAAACTTATAGTGTCTCGGCTGTTGCACCCCCATAGTTATGTTCATCTTCACTCCACTTTTGATTTGAGTTTCTTTTCTGTTAATTTCTTGCATATTTTGTAAATCATTTGCATTTTTGAACTAAGGTAATCTACCTAAAATCGAATATCTAGGTTCGAAGCTTCATAGTCGCGTAGTAAGGCCTGCAGATGGTACTGTAAGACGGGTAGTAAATCGTTGACTAGCCACTAGATCTAAGTCTAGGATAAAAAAACTCGAAACCCCAAAATGAAAAGGCTTTACGAAAAATTCAAGAAAAAATTAGAAAAATCACCATCATCTTCTTCCACTTCTTCATCCCAACAATCCGAACCAATAGATATTATCTCAATAAAATATTGTGAAGAATTATAATTCGAAGAAATAAATCAATCTTTACAAAATTAGATAGTACCGAAAGTCCCCACAAACGAAATATATAGAATAGGAAATCCAAAATTAAAATCAAATTATCTAATCAAAACCGTAGCACAAACTATGCCAATAAGCCAAAACACATAATATTCAAATTCTTACAGACAACATGATCTATAGATTAAAATTGAAATATAATTATATCAATTTCGGATTAATTCAAGTAGCAATTAAACCCTTAACAAGATTAGGTTTAAATACTCATTTCCTCTACTATGTAACTGACAATAGACATGCCAATTTTAATGACTCTTTAATAGGAATAGTAGAAGATGGACCAGCTTTCTTCAATTATTTCTCAAACTTTTCTGTTTTACTAATAGACAAAAATATTAAACAATCATTATGTTTAGGAATCCAAACCTTAGGTTTTGACATGCCAAACTCTGAACACAGAGCCCTAGTTTACCGAATTTATTACAAAGTCATGAACTCAATCATTCTAAATATTGCTTACGCAAAACAAATACATGGAAC
>JAOXJP010234896.1:0-10092 GCA_025762735.1 Platanus orientalis
CCTGTGCACATCTTCTAACAGGTATTAGATGTTTATACTACGGAAAAACATATTCCTCCCTTGGTTTTGAAGAGATCAAACCTGATGTACCCGTGTTAGCCTTGCCACCAGCTTGAAATTCTCAAAAAACAACCCTGTATAAATTCCAACTGTTTTGGGGTTGATTTATACAGCATGCGGATCGTCCTCGAGGTAAGAAAGTTCCCCCAAAACCTCACCTCCTAACTCCTGGTAGTTAGGAGCAGATGATGAGTTTCGTGAAACCACAAAAACCAACCCTTTAACACCTCCTGTGTAGTCTTTTGGCTCTACAGCAAATAGGTGGGGCCCTTAGGTATGGGTCCCACCACAGTTAGAAGAAGACATCAAACGTGAACTGCTAAATTGTGTTTATTCATCATGAGAAGAGTGTTGGTCGTGTGAGGTGTTTTTATAGCCCCCACGGTCAGGCTTATTACAACCTAAAATAAGCAAAGACTAAAATACCCTCCTAGCACAATCTCTGTCCAAAATAGCCCTAAACTACATGAAATAACAAAAACACCATTAAAATACCTTGCTAAGACAAAAATACCCTCATATAATGTGTTAGAGAACAAAACATAAAAAAATACCCAAGTGAAACCATAACATGGGCACAGCCCTCCTACGCCGTCTCTGATAAACCTGAAACTCCTACCTGGATCTGATGTCCTCATTAACTCTCCTCTCCTGAGAAGAAGTCACATTTGACGCTAAACGGCTACGATACTGCTCCAGAATATCCTGGTCAAGCTGCTACAACTCGCTCTCAGTGAGTCATGTACTATCAATATCTGGCCGGCCCTTCCACTTGACGAGGTATCTCTGATAACCTCCCTGTCTAGTGAAAACACTTTGATCATCTACAATAGTCTCAATCTCTTCCCTGCGAGTAGTGACAGGTGGCAATAGTGGTATAGGCTGAGGAGGCTGAAAAACTAGTGTCTATGGGTCTGCAAAAGGCTCAAAATTCAGGGTAGAATGGCCATGGTAAGGTACAAGGTCCTCCACATTAAAAGTGAAGTTAATCCTTAAGTCAATCGGAATATCCAACACATACGCATTACATCTAATTTTGTTCAGAACTTTGTAAAGTCTCCTAGCATGCAATTTCCGCGCGACCCCAAGTGGGTATCGCTCAAGGCGGAAACGAACCATAACCAAATCATCAACTTGAAACTCGTGATGTGTACGATGCAAATCAACCAACTATTTATACTTTTCATTACTCATAGCAATTCTACGCCTGATTTCCTGGTGTAATGTATGTAAATGAGATGCAAATACAGATGCAAACTCAGATGGACACTGTGATGCAGACATAGGAATAAGGTCTATAGAAGCCCTGGGTTTATAACCTGTGACTATTTCAAATAGACTCATACCAGTGGTCCTATTAACCGAATTATTATATGCAAACTCAATAGTAGACAAGACTGTAACTCATGCCCTAAGGTTCTCATCGACCAGACCACGAAGTAATGTTCTTAGACATTCTGTTCACCACCTCAATCTGCCCATCTATTCGAGGGTGGTACAATCTGGTACCCATAATATTCAACAATGTCTTCTAAAAATAACTGATAAATCTAACATCACGGTTAGACACTATGGACTTAGGCATTTCATGTAAATGGACTACCTTATCAAAGAATAGACGAGCGACCTTAGAAGCATCCAAAGTCTTGACACAATGGTATGAAGTGGGTCATCTTGGAAAAATGATCCATTACAACCGTCATGGAATCCTATCACCTCGAGAAACGAGGAAGACCTAACACAAAATCCATGCTCACATCCTACCATAGACTGTGAGGAACTGGCAAAGGGAAATACAGAATTGGACTCTGTTTCCTCTGCTTTGCCTGTTGACAAGTACAACACTACTCAATCACTTTCGCCACATCTCATTTCAAACTAGACCAGTAGAAACGGTCCTCAACTAGAGCAATGGTTTTGTCTCAACCGAAATAGCCAGCCACACCACCTGCATGCACCTCCCAGATCAGAAATCCCTCACAGAAGTGTGAGATAGACATAAACGCGTACCTCGAAAGAGACATCTACCCCGAATCATAAACTCTTTGCTCCTTATTGGTTGATCGTCCTGTAAAGAGTAGAAGATGGTACCAAAATCCAGACACGACTCATAATCCTCTCTGAGTCTATCGAATCTGATGACCTATACATTCATTGTATGCAGGAGGTAGACATTTCTACTCAATGCATTTGTAACCTTGTTTTTTGAGCCGGTTTTGTGTTTAATCACAAATATAAACTCCTAAGGATACTTCACCCACTTGGCATGTCATAAGTTAAGTTTCTTCTTAGAGCCAAGATATCTCAAAGCCTTGTGGTCAGAAAATAGGATGAACTCCTACGGCAACAGATAATGTCTCTAATACCTGAGGGACTGGACTACTGTATAGAATTTCTTTTCATAGGTGAAATACTTTTGTTTAGCTTCATTTAATTTCTCACTAAAGTAAGCCACGGGATGTCCTTCCTAAGTAAGAACATCTCATATCTCAACCGCAGATGCATCACATGCAACTTCAAAGACTTTAGAGAAGTTTGAAAATCACATGACAAGAGCTTCAGTCATCCTCGACTTAGGCAGCATTTGGTTCAGATTCTCATAATCGATTTTGTACTCAAAATTGGTGTTTGGTTGTGATTATTTAAATCGATTATGCACAATTGGTGGCCGCTTATCATCATGATCAAAAATGAATCGTCTATCGATTCTCTAATTTTTTGGAAGCGGAGCAGATAAACGATTCTCCCGTTTACGGCTCTTTTGACAGAACAAACGAAAGAAAATCTCACTGTGGTTTTTCTCTTCTTCAAGGTTCAAAGCTGTCTATGTTAGGGTTTCAAAGGTACTCTCCTCTTTCTCCCTATTTATCTCTCATTCCCCTCTGTCCATCTCTCTTCGCTGCCCTCTCCCATCACTTCTCTCTCTTCACTGCCCTCTCTCTAAGCTACCCTCTCGTCGCTTCTCTCTCTACAATCTACACTACCCTCTCTCTCGTCACTTCTCTCTCTTTACGCTGCCATCTCTCTGTTGCCCTCTCTCTCAATCTCTCTTGTCGTTGCTCTCTCTCTCTTTGCCTCTCTCTCTCTCTAGATCTTTTTGTATCCCTTGTCTCTACTCTCTTTTACTTATCTCATGTCTCTACTCTCTCTCACATCCCTTCTCTACGCTGCCATCTCTTTTTTGGGGGGGGTTTGTTTTAAATTTTACTTTAATTTAAAAAGTATAATGGTTCATTGCATCTATACGTTTTGTTCTTCTAAAGCCGAAGAAGATGCAACTGAATACAGAGGTTAATCAACGTATTGCAAGGATCTCTGCTCATCTTTGCCCCTCAAATTTCCAGGTTTGAGTTCCTTTATCTTCCTTTTTTTTTGTTTAAAATATTTCTATTGACAATTGTGATGTTTTGGATTTTTTTGGTTGTGTTATCTGTCATGGGTTTTCTCAGATTTTTGAGACTGGATTTGTGGGATTTCCACTTGGTTTCTGAGTTTTTCTACTTCTGTATTGGAATTTGTTGGGACTGAATTTGCTAAGTTGCTAACATGTATATTTCTTGAGCTTAATATTCCTGTATTAATGGTGTGAGTTGCAGTGATCCCAAAATTTGTGTTATTTCTCTGCTTATAGATAAAATTGTACTAAAATTTCCTATAAATGCGTCTCTAATCAAATAATTTTATTAAATGAATTTGCTCACAAATTGTTGCAGTTGAATAATTGTTTTGAACAATGCTGAACCAAACAGGATTATGATTTTGGATTCTATAATCAGATTCTAGAAACAGGGTATCCAAACAAGATTTTGATTATTTAAAATCATTTTTCATAATCTGATTATGAGAATCCATAATTATAATCAATAATTAGTTCTGAGAATCCGAACCAAACGAAGCACACATTATTCATAAAAAAAGATCTATTTTTCTTTTTAACTTTTTTGTAATCTTTGAAATACGGTTCTACATAATTATTAAAAACCTGACTGTTGTTCTTTAACTACAACAACCAGCAGCTGTTGGCAGTTGGCACCAGCCTCCAAATTCTTTTCCCTTTTGATATTGAGAGCAACGTTTCTTCACTCATAAAGTAGGGTGCTCTAATCAGGTAGGTTACCCCAATTCAGCCCAAAATCCCTCACGAATTTTATCCAAGCCTCCCATGCATAAGGATAGTGGAGAAGAATATGTGAAATTGATTCCTCTCTATTATAGCACATCAGACACACGTTTGTGAGACAATCCCCATCTTAAACCATTCTGTGACAAAAAAATGCTTGTGATCCTCTATGACCACACGCCTTTGGTTATTTTTATTCGAGTCAAATTTATAATTGTTCAAATTGTGCAATCTCATATACATGACATTGGTAACCGACCCAAAGTAATTTGATTATTATTCAATTCATGACGATCATAAGTAGAAAGTTCACATTCTTTAATCATTGATAAACAATTTGTTGGACAATACTCAACGGAGTTATACAAAATTCCAAAATCAATACTGTAATTTAGCAATTGTTTCTTGCGAATATCGGTTTATAATCTCCAATCAACAATGGGTTGATCTATTGGGCAATTCGAAGATAGAAAATAAAAAATAAAAATATATAATCTATAGAATAGAAATCTTGCATATTTAGAATCTATAGAATAGAAGTCTTGCACATTTAGAATCTGTAGAATAGGAGTTTTGCATATTTCTATATCCTGAGAGCTCTCATTTTTATTAAGAATCCCTATTGGATTGGATTTTTGAAAGATATATATCCTTAGATGAAGAATATCTCATTTGGTTAAGAAAATATGGATGGATATATATATAAATAAATATATAGATAGGATGTGGTGTGATAAGTGGTATACCGTACAACAACAACAAACAGCCTTCTCCCAACTATTTGGGGTCGGCTTCACAAATCCTATTCCGCCATAAGTGGTATAGCGGGGTAGTATGGATAAAAAAACAAATCCACTTGGTTTTAGACTTGGTACAACCCAAAATCATTATTCCAAGGGCCTCCAGGAAGATAAAAAATATACGAAATTGTATCAAAACCAACTTAAGATTTGCTTATGGGATTTTGTATTAAAGTGGCTCAAATGAAAAATTGTGTTTCTACCAGATCAACATTCAAATTCAAATTTGGGTGAAAAACTCAAAATTGTCTTTTCAAATGCAAAAAGGCACTTCTGAGGGTTCAATCACAGCCTCAATTTCCTGAGACGTAAAAAAGTATATGCAAATTCAATAGATGATCCTCTTGAAGGCTCCATTTTCTTTTGGAGCACAATAGGAGCCATAATGTTTATCACGAATCAACAAGGTATATGTACAAATATGTATAATCCATGCGCAGAAACTATCAAAATGAAAGAATTGATGACGATAACTATAGGTATATGAAAGAAAAAGAACCCCATTTTTGTACTTCTTCTGATACACTTGAGGCTTATTGGTAGAAATGAATCAATACTTTTATTTTAGCACTTTTAACCCATACACACACACATACACCCCAGCTGTCAGCCTGTAGTGTGGTCACAGAGGGTCATAGACATTTTTTGGTCACTGGGCATTATTGTTCCTTCTTAAATTGTCAATTGTTGAATTTCTCTCCATAGATGCTGTCCACATGAAGAATTGAGTTTTCAATGGCACTGGGCTATACTAGATTTCCTTCCAAGGCATAGGTTCATCTGATACCAACAGCTAATAGCATTTTTTCATTTTTTTTGTGAAGTGTATATGGAAAAAAAAGTTATGTTAGACACTTAAGACTGTTTTCTCTATGGAAGTGATCGTTTCTTATGAGACCCAAACCTCTGGCTAATTGGATGGTACTGCATGTTGGAAGTTGGAACCTTGAGGTCATTTATTTGACAAGTTGCTTATAAAAAAAAAAGTATTTGACAAGATGCTGCCAAAGGTGGTTTATGTGTTGGAGAAAAGTCAGTGGGATTGTATGTGGGAAGGGAATAAGGAGAGGAAGGATCACTTGGTCAAATGGGAAGATGTTTGAAAGCCTAAATGTGCAGGAGGTCTGGGTATTTGGTGTCTTAAGGAAAGAAATATGGTGCTTTTGACTAAGTGGCTCTGGAGATTTTCCCTTGATTGTAGCAGCTTATGGCATTCCATTATCCTTAGCAAGTATAACATACACTCTAATAGATGGGATGTTATCCCTCGGATCTCTCCTTCAATGTCCTTGATTTGAAAAAAAAACATTATCTTTGTATTCCTCTTGTTCTTTCTAAATATTCGGTTCTCGGTGTGTAGTGGGAATTCTATTCGCTTCTGGAAAGACCTTTGGCGGGGGAACCAATGTCTCTTTTACATCTTTTTGAGACTTTTCCGCCTTGCCATTCATAAAGATGGGAAGGTTTCAGAAATTGTCTACCTCTTCTCAAGGCACTTCTTGGACTATTAAGTTTTCTCTTGATTTCTTTGGAATCCTCTGGCAAATTCTTCTCTTAATCCTTCTTCTCGTCCTTAACCAATCCAAATCATATCTCTTCTTCTTTTTCTGATAAAAAGATTTGGAAGCCTCCAATTCCTCTCCGGGTCAAAGTTTTTGCATGGACTGTGCCCCTAAATCGCATAGATATGATGAATTTGTTGCAAAGGAATAGGTCTTTTATGCAAATTTCTCCACATTAGTGTGTGCTTTGCAAAAAAGATGGTGAGACTAGTAGTCAGTTGTTCCTTCATTGTTCCTTTGCTGTAGCAATTTGGAACTATTTCTTATCTCATGTCATTTATTCTTGGATGTTGCTGAATGATTTGGGGGATCTTTTTGCTCAATGGAATGCTTGAGGTTTGGGGCGTCAGGGTAGGGCTTTCTAAGTGTGTCTCATTCATGTGGTTATTTGGGGTATTCGGAGGGAAAGAAACTTTAGGATTTTTGAAGGGAGAAGTAATTGTTGCAATGCGGTGATTGATTCTATCATTCGGGAAGTCGGTTATTGGCTATTTGTCATTAAAGAGTTTGAGAGCCTTTCTCTGTCAAAGTTTTGTTAAAGACTGGGTGACCTTGATCTCTCTAAGTATCCCTATGCATGGTGTTTCCTTTCCAATTTGGCAGCCCTTGCCCCCAGGCTTCCTCAAGTTGAATTTTGATGGGTCCTTGCGAGATAATCCAGGTCCGAGTTGCTTTGGTTGAGTGATTCGAGATTACTAAGGGGATATCATTCATTCTATTGACGGTCCTCTTGGCCAAGGAGATTCTACTAAAGCAGAGGTGCTTGGTTGAGTGAGTCGGGATTACCAAGGGGATATAATTCGTATTATTGCCGGTCCTCTTGGTCAAGGAGATTCTACTAAAGCGGAGGTGCTTGGTTTGCTTATAGGTCTTCGTGAGGTAAAATAGATTGGAATTTCCATCACCTATGTTGAAAGTGATTCCAAGGGAGTGATTGGATGGGGGTTGGGCTCATGCGATGGTGCTTGGAAATATGATCATTTCATTCATGAGATTCGGGAGATAGTTGTCTCCTTGAATTTCTTCCTCGCTCATGTGTTGAGATTCCAGAATTCCTTAGTTGATAAAATTGCTAAATGGGCGGTGGGCCTTGATGATATTTATGTTTCTAGTGTATTGCCAGATATTCCGGTTTGATGCCTTCGAGCCCCCTTCTTGTATTTTATTTATCCCTTCTATTTTTCAATAAATTCGTTATTGATCTAAAATAAATAAAAAATAGATGTGTTACTTTATCATAATTGCATGAGTCAGCTCACATGTCAATATGCAATAGTGTGGATATATTTGCGGCAAATGAGGAGTTGGTAAAATGTATAGTTTTTACTTAATTTGTTTTGAGTTGGTGTTTTTGCATAGTTTTTTTTTTGTTCTGCCTCACTGTTGGATACAACAACAACAACAAACAACCTTATCCTAACTATTTGGGGTCGGCTACATGAATCCTATTCTGCCATCCCGCTTTGTTTAGGGCCATATCTGTCGTTAAATTACAAGCTTCCATGTCCCTCCTTACTACTTCAACCCAGGTCCATTTTGGCCTTCCTCTAGTCCTTCTAGCACCTTCAACTTGCATTGTCGCACTCCTCCTCACTGTTGGATGAATACTTTTTTCTTTTCTTTTTTTTTTTGGGGGGGGGGGGAGGAAATAAGATAATATATAAAAGAAAATCAAACAAGGTAAAATGCTACACAGCCGCATAAGGCAAACCACCGAGAACTAAGAAAACAAAGCCCAAACATACGTAATAAGAGAATCCCAATAAAAAATTCAAGAGTAGAATGAAGGTCGCTCCCTCTTCGGGTCAGCAAACAACCAATCAAAAGTCTTGTATAGAGTGGTATCAATAATGAGACGAGGCGATTTGAGTTTACCATAAAAAATCCTCCCATTTCTCTCTTCCCAGACACTCCAACACAAGGCCAGAGGGATCAGCTTCCACAAGCTCCTTCCCAACTCACTCCCACCTCTGGTGAACTGACCTGGCCAGCAATAAAGAAAGCTCTTAACAGAGCCCGGCTGAACCCACATGATCCCAAAGCGCCTTAGAAAAACGTTCTAGAAGGGCACTACCCAGGGGCAGTGAAGAAAGAGATGTTCTATGGATTCCACAGCAACATAACACAAACAACACCTATTTGGAATCATCAATCCCATAGATATTAACCTGTCAATCGTCGGCAGCCTATCCCATCATAGCTCCCACATGAAGAATGAGATCTTCAAAGGGATCATATTATTCCAAACACAAATACCAGGACGATCCACCGCGGCTCGAGGGCAAAGGGCACCATACATAGAACTAATAGTGAAGCCGTTCTCCTTATCCAGATTCCAAATCAGCTCATCCTGCCTCTCCAAGTCCCTCAGCTCATACCTTTCTAGTGTATCAATAAGCCAACCCATCTCCCAATCTCCTAATCATTTAGATTCCGACGAGGTTGAATGTTTCAAGAGCATAGCACCCTGGACTTGATCATATGGTTTTTCACCGGTCACCACAAGGCTATAGCAAGAGGGGAATAGATGACACAACTGCTCGCTCCCACACCAAGGGTCGTATCAAAATCTCACCCTCTTACCATTGTTAACTCTAAACCTGGCATATCTGAAGAACGACCCCATCCCATTACAAATCCCCTTCCACACACCACATCCTAAGGCACCTCTCGAACATCTAGATGACCACCTGAAGCGCTCCTCCCCATATTGCAGATTCACTGCTGGATGAATCTGCAATACCTTCATCATTGACTTGAATTATAATTCTTATGATGATAGGACCTCTCTGACATTGCTTCTCAGAATTCTACATCTTTTTCCTTCTATTGTCTTTTTGAAATGTTACTCTTGAAAGCATATGCATGCCAAGCCCTTTTTTGTTCAGGCTGTTCATGCTGCCAACCAACATCATCTTTCACTTGGTGTGATGTATCACTTATTCTAGAGGGGGGGGGATATATACTAAGATTATAACATAAAAATCATTTATTTATCACATAACATATACACGCTATTTTCAAGAGCTATACAACATATAGCACATGATACTACATTTACTTCTTATACATCACATAATAAATATTTATAAACATATTTAAAGTAACACATAATACAAAAAATAGTGAAAAATTATACAAATTTGTTTTTGCCCATGGTTCAATCTATACATGGTTGGGTTCTTTTTTATTTGAAAAAAATATTAAATATTTTATTAAAAAAGTAAAAATATTAAAACAAAATATAGTGGAAACATAAAGAAATTTACATATTATATATCCTTATATTTTCCTTCATCTGCTAGCTTTTTAAATTTTTAAAGATTTGTTTATAAAAATACATAATCTCAACATTCTGTAAATCCAACTTGTAAATATCAAATATACAATATTCAGTCCAAATCATGAACGATAGGTTTTATTTTTATTTTTATTTTTGTATATTGCATAATTATTATATACACAATGCTACAACAACAACAACAAATAGCCTTATCCCAACTATTTGGGGTCGGCTACACGAATCCTGTTCCACCATTCCGCTCTGTTT